>OY482670.1:28527584-28795084 GCA_960531455.1 Urophora cardui | reverse complement strand
TTGCTAGGCAAAGATTTGTACACACATATGTATGTATGCACGTATGACTAATGACACAAGAGCTTTGCCGGTGAATGGGTTTGTGATGGATGGTTAGGGTGCATCTTATTTTATTTTCTTTAACTAGAACATGCCACAAACAGGAAATTGAATTTTAAAAAATAATCACTTCGTGCTAGACAATAACTTACATATTATTGTAAAATTAAATATATATCGACGGCTGAGAACAAGATCGCCCTATTCCAAAAATTGAAAAATTCCATATATCGCACGTTTTATGCAATAGGGATTTAACTCAAAAAAAATTTTTTTTGGGAAAACGCAAATAAAGTTTTATAATTTCAAATAGTTTCCTTCTACGGCTAACTAAAAAATCACTTCTATTTCCGCCATTTTTATCTTTTTGAGTATTTTATAAGACTAGACTCAAAGGCACTAACCAGTTATTGAAATATATGGCAATATCCCAGAAATCGAAAATTTCGAGTTGAATCCCTATTGCATAAAACGGGCGATATGTATATTTCTCTGAAATAGGGCGTTTTTGAATAATTGTCTGAAAGAGGACGTTATTGAAACAATTTTTGAAATAGGCCGATCTTCTACTCAGCCGTAGATATGTACTGTTATGTGTAAACCACTGTACACTAGGCCGGGGCGATTTGCATGGAAGGAAATTAAATATCGTGTCATCGAAATTGGGATTCCCCTCATTTTTCTGAGTAGAAAATCGCTTCACGACATTTGTCTAAAATTAATTTGGCTGTTCCAGAAGTTGGTGTTTATGGCCAAGATGTATTTTTAAAAATCAAAAATGGACATAAATCGTAAAAAATGACTAGGCTGATATGCACATCAAATTCAACTAAAATTTTATGATGAATATAAATATGTCATTAGAATTAAAATTGCATGCGCAGTTTTCGAGATATAGCCTGATTCATCGTTTTGGAAGCTAAATGTTCAAAATTGCATATTTTTGCAATTATCTACGGCTGTATAAAATAAATCTTAAATTTTCTTGCAAATTGCTTAAAGATAAGTGAACTTAATGTAATAACAATATTTTAAAATTATATATAATTTAGCTTCCGCTGTGGTGCAGTGGGTAGAGTGCTCGCCTGCTATGCCAGAGGTCTCGGGTTCAAATCACGGTCCGAGCAAAACACCAAAACAATTTTTCTAATTAGTAAAAATCCAATTATTGGGTTTTTAAGAACAGCGGTCACCTCTCGGCAGTGGCTGGCATACCCTCTGAGTGTATTTCTACCATGAAAAAGCTTCTCACAAAAAATGCATTCGCCGTTCGGAGCCGGCATAAAACTGTAGGTCCACCCAATTAGTAGGAAAAACAAAAAGGAGCACACCTCGAATTGGGAGAGAAGCTCGGCCATAAAACTCGTCAGAGTTATAATAGCGCCATTGTATTATATTATATTATAAATACTCCTAATAAAAAATTTCAGAATTTCAGCTGCAAAAAATTGAGAATTATACCCCAAAGTGTAGACTTATGCCTAAGACACACATGTGGTAGAAATATTATAATATTAATACTATGATTTGGCTTCACTATGAAAATTTTCAATTAAACTACAATATGAGAGTGACACATATGTGGTATAGATCGCAATATTTCTACTATACTACGATGTGTGTCTCTAGCATTACATATGCCGCACAGTGGTTCAGCCGCGGAAAAAATTCATTTTTTTCAATACCTAATTTTCAGATTTTAATGATGTAGTCTTATAAAGAAATGTCCAAATATGAACAATTCATGACTACTTTACAAAAAGTTGAAATTTTTTTACAAAATAATGGTATCAGAAGTCAGAAAAATTTTATTCAACAAAAACTGCTTGAAATTTTTGCTAACTTTAGCTATACATTTTCTTTATAACTTATATCTTTATTGTTTTTCTTGTGAGTTTAAAAGTAAATATAGCACCTCCTTGACTAAGTAAAGAAAAAATCAGTGCAATCGACGAAATATTAAAAAAAATATAGGCCAGCAAAAATGATACTTCATAAATGCTACCTTTTCTAACTTCGATGGACAAAAAGTTTGTGTGCTACAGCGTGCTACACTCGCTAACTGTAATAAAATGAAAGTTTGGAATGTCTGCTATCGATTTCTGTTAAAAATTGTTTCCCATATTTTCCCCAATCGATTTAAACTTGATTTTAATGTCGAAAGTCCCATCAAATTTTTATAAAATTGACAAAATGTAGCATGCTTTTAGGCTCATGCGTATATATTAACGTTTACATCTTATGTGACATTTTTTGTTTACGAATATGCAGGCATAGAGAGGATGAGATAAGAATGCAGATGGGTAAATTATACACCTAATTTGTTAGAATCAAGTGGTAATGCAAACAAAAATAACAACAAACACATTCGTCATAACATTGCGGTTTGCAAACAACAATAGCAACAAACACATTTGTTTAAGAATTTGTACACATAGATAGCTCTGCAATATACATATTATTTATGTATTTTTTATTAAAACAATGAGTGTATTTTCAATTTCTTATAAAGAATTAAGTGAGGAATTAATAAAATGTGATCGAAATGTGGATTCGTAAACGAACTTTATCGAGTGAACTCCTTATCATGTTCTGAGTTAACCCTTACTAGTAAATGGGGCTTATGTTTTCTAGGCTTATGTTTTCTAGGAAAAGTGATGGAATTTCTACCAATACAGATGTTATTAATCGATTACTGGCAAGTTCTGATCCTTATATAACATCCCTAACACGACAACCCAACAAAAAGTGTGTGGAATTGGATCCTGTTGTCAAGGATATGCTAGATCATTAAATATTTTTCTTATATTTGTTTTTTTTTCTTTCCATATATATGTACATACATAGTTATATTTTCGATTATATTGTAAATATAATTATTAAGTAAACCAAATTTTTACAATGGCTTTGTTTCAGTTACTGAAAATGTACATATATCTTCATTTGTTTTTGAATAAAAGGTGTATAAAAAGTGGGCGTGGTTGTTTGCCAATCACGTCTATATTTGGTATTGTCGATATCATTCATGACAGTAACTTATGCGCCAAGTTTCGTGAAGATCTTTTAATTTTTTGAGCTGAAATTAAAATTTTTCATTAAAAATTTTTACTATAGGTCCAGGGGAGGTACCCCTAGGGAGTGCCCGATTTCAACAATTTTTGGTGCTGTCAATGCCTTTAATGAGGGTAACTCATGTACCAAGTTTCGTGAAGATATCTTAATTTTTTTTAGCTGAAACTAAAATTTGTATTTAAATAATTTTTTTTAAAGGTCCAAGGGAGGTACCCCTAGGGGTTGACCGATTTGAACCATTTTTTGAAAATTTCTTAATTAGCTCACATATAACCTCTGTGCAAAATTTCAATGGCCTAGGACTACTCCTTCTATTTTTTTCCGCAAAATGTATGGAGCCGAACCACTGTGTGCCGTTTAGAATTTGTTTTTAACTCTCTTGGTTACTCATACGCCATGTTGTACCTACTACTGCAAGCACTTTGTTGTGTTGTAGCTTAGTAAATCGCCCCAGCCTACTGCGCACAGTGCCCGCTACCGGCAGCTGCCTAAAATTATTCGACACTTTGATGATGGCTGTATGAAAGCTCGTACGCAATGGAAGATTAGATTGAGTGGAACAGAAGGCAATATATAAGCGAGAAATATCCAAAAACTCTGCAGAAATGTACACTAGATTTTTTGCATATTCCGTTTCCTGAACGAGGATCACATTTGGTGAATATACCGTCTGAGTTCTCTTTTACTACCCTAATATTCCTATAGTAAATGCACTTAAATACATTTCCACAAACGCGAAGGTTGCAAAATCCCTGTGCGCTGGGCTTTCAGGCTCAAAAGGACATATGAAATATTGACATACACACACATAAATATCCCCCTGCTGGCCAGCAGCTTTAACGTCATTCATTTAGTCACGCTCAAGTGCGCGCAACCACACGTTTAAGCGCAAACACATACATATTTGCATATATTTTTACGTTTGTAAGCCGTTTTATAACTACCTACGTAGCTTTCGTAACGCGTCAGTCAATCATCATTTTTTGTAGCGCCGCGCTGCTCTGCAGCAGCAGCTGTTGCGCGGCAGACGCATCCATCGGTCAGTTCAGTTGATGTTTGTTTGCTTTCAAGGTGCTTTTCGAATGCTTTGTGCAGGCTGAAAGTGTCACGGCCAGTGTTTAAAAAACTGGCATAAGTTTCATTTCTGTTGATTTTGATTTTGATTCCGCTTTTAAAAAATCAGAAGTCGCAGTTAATCAATATGAAAAAATATGAAAATGAACGATTTTGCCTGATTTTCATTTTGCGCTGATTTCATATTGCTCAAAATCAAAAGCGGCCTGATTTCAAAACGAACGATTTTGCCTGATTTTGATTTTGCGCTGATTTCATATTGCTCAATATCAAAAGCAGCCAAATAGCAAAATTAGCGATTTTGCCTGATTTTGATTTTGTGCTAATTTTGATTTTGTGCTAATTTCATATTGCTAAAATCAAAAGCAGCCAAATATCAAAATTAGCAATTTTGCCTGATTTTCATTTTGTGCTGATTTCATATTGCCAAAATCAAATATCAAAATCAATGCTTTCACAGTTTTGCTATTTACGCTTACATGTGCATACATACATATGTATGTATACAAACGTAATACAGAGGGTAAGAAATTACCCTGCAGGGAACTCAATAACTAGTGAGCAAAATTTCTAGTTCCGAACTAGCGAAAAGGTGTCAAAAGGGAACTAGATCAATTGTAGTTAGACCCTCACCAGTTCAGGAGGAGTGAATTGAGTGACCATTATAAGACACACTTTGATTTGTATGCAATTTCGAAGTGACAAAAATTCTATGAAAATTTTTCTTTCGTTCAATTTCCGTCGGCTTTGTATATTTCTGCAATTCTCAGATGTTTAGTGAAGCGTTTCATATAAAGAGTTTTCTATTTGTATCTTAAAGCCCGTCTCCACATAACTTGTTTCACCAACAAAACATCTAGTAAAACATCTCGCTAAATAACCCGTCTCCACGTGGCTGATCGTGATTCAGTTTAACATTTCTCTTTCTTGCTCTTCTTAAATGTTTGTATGTTTGCTCATTTTTGCGTTTTTGTTTTGGGCTGTGTGAGATTTCGATAGATTTTCGATACAAAATTAGAGATGACATCGATATCATCGAGGTTGGCAAGATGATTCAGAATGAAACAGTGTTTCAATCTTCACTCGTTCTCAGAAATTTGTATGGAAATTAGCGAGATTCGGCACTGGTTTCCACGTGGAACCGAGATTGAGAGAGAAAATGCAGAAAAAAAGAGCGAAACACGTTATGTGGAGACATGGTATTAACTCATGATACAAGAAAGAAGGTAGTGTAAACGTCAAATTTTTGTCGCCATATTAACCACCTGACAATTATATGGATTATGACATTTCGTGCTGCCATACCCAGTACTAAAAATCCTCCATTTATGTTATTTTTTATTTCCATGGTAACCATGGCATCGATTGCAACAAACCGAATTTTTCTAATTTGAATATTGATATATATATATATTTTTTTTACGTGGTAAATTCTTCATAATATCAGATCACAAATAATTATATAAAAAATAAGATTTATTCTTAAAATAACTTGCGGCAAGTTTGTGGAATATAGTACATACTACAATCTCACTACACGTCCTGTAAATTTCATTGAAAGATTTCAGTGGGTTAGAAATTATGAATATCGGCACGACTTATGAACTTGAAAGATTTTTTTGCGAAGAATCTATTTCAGAATTAGGTAAATAATAAAATAAAGGAAAATAAAATAAGTAACGCAAGTAAAAACTAAAGAAAACTGCAACATAAAAATTTAAATTAAATTTACATTCTTATATATGTAACTGCTAAAAATTTTTGTTAATAAATATATTTTTTAAATATATATATATATATTTTAAATAAATATATATATTCTTGTATAAAACATTGAAACCAAATATGTATATATATGTATATGTACGTAATAAATAATAAATATAAAGAAAATTAAGAACTCCTACCTTATTCATAAAAAATCGAACAGTTTTCAAATATTGTGTAAAGGACGTTTTGATAAGATTTTTTGACTTTAATAACTGCATAAATCTATTTTATTTTTTATGAATAAATATTTTTCATTTTCGGTGAAAAGCTTTTTTTTCAATATATTTAAAATATTAAAATATACTCATTTCATCGGCTGATTGTTGTCTTTCATTTGTTTTGTTGATTAGCACCATTTCATTTAAAATACCAAATATTTTGTTCAAATATACCCTCAGCCAAAAACTTTTGATTGGGCAACGCTATCCTAAATTTTTGACTTAAAATAAGACGTCAATAATCCATATTATAATCAAAAATGACAATGTCAAAGTGAAATGAAACTACCTTGTTTGTTTGTATCATGGTATTAACTTGTATGAAATGAAATGTTCCCCTAATTATGCTTTTCCGATACCACAGGCTTATTTTTAATTTTTTTTTATTTTATTACTTTTTAAATATTACTGTAAATTTTATTAAATAAATAAATAAAAAAATATTAGTCAAAAAAAAAATTAAAAAAAAAAAAATTATCATCCACCTTGACACCGACAGGATTCGAACCAGCGCCACTCAGATTGAAAGGCACATGCGTTAGCCAGTCGGCCATCGCGCCACTTGCTTGAAGCATGTCAAATGCTGCACTTAAGCGGCAGATGTAAAACTGTAGAATTTGTAGGTACTTGTAGCTAGTTCAGAACTATCGAAAATGTGCCAATAAACGAACTAGCGTAAACTGTAGAATTTAGTACTAGTTCGGAACTATCGAAAATGTAGTGCAGAGGGTGACAATTGACACCGCCTAGGACATCGCCGTGTTAAATTCGCCAGTTAATAACATGCAAAAGAGATTTAGCTCGCACTAGTAGTGTCGAAAAATGCACTAGAAGCGACCTAGTTCGGAACTAGAGATTTTCCCTACAGGGTATGTACATACACACATGTGTTCATGTAAGCGTAGATAGCAAAACTTTGAAAGCATTGATTTTGATATTTGGCTGATTTTGATTTTAGCAATATGAAGTCAGCACAAAATCAAAATTAGCACAAAATGAAAATCAGGCAAAATCGCTAATTTTGATATTTGGCTGCTTTTGATTTTAGCAATATGAAATCAGCACAAAATCAAAATTAGTACAAAATGAAAATCAGGCAAAATCGCTAATTTTGATATTTGGCTGCTTTTGATTTTGAGCAATATGAAATCAGCGCAAAATCAAAATCAGGCAAAATTGTTCATTTTGAAATCAGGCCGCTTTTGATTTTGAGCAATATGAAATCAGCGCAAAATCAAAATCAGGCAAAATCGTCATTTTAAAAAGCGACGAATATCAAAATCAAATAAAATCAAACATTTCACGACTTTTGCTAATTCCGACGGTCACGGCTATCATAGAAACACATATATATGTACATCCATTTGTATATTTGTGCGTTTGAATAAATATAGGCACAGTATTGTATTGACCACGTTTATGCTTTACTATGGTTGTTTGATATTTGAATAATGCCAACATCAACTGCATACGACTTTATGTATATTTTATATATTTATTCGTCACGGATGCATAAAACATGTTAAGACAGCACGAGTGCATCTGTCCAGTTATTCCGGTGCTTATACATACATATCCACGTTCCTACACTCAAAAAAAAATTTCTCTCGATCAAAGACATAATTTTCCTTATTTTGAACACGCGTCCCAATACAAAATTTTCTTTGTTTTGTGTAAATTTTCTCAAAAATGTGGAAAAAACATAAAAAAACATTCAAACAAATTCGTTGCCATGGGGATTTGTATGGGAATTTAATTTCTCAAAATTATAGAAATCAAGTCTTCAAAACAAGGAAAGTTGGGAATGGAATAGCGCTTAAAGAATTTTTCATTATTTTAATGTATGAATTTTTTCAAAACAAGTATATGAAACCATGGTAACGCATGTAACAACAATATTTTATAAACCTTTTAACATGTTTTAAGGAAAATTTACTCAAAACAAAGAAAGTAGTGTTCAAAATAGGTAAACAATTTCTTTGACCCCTCCATATATTTTTTTTCTCTCAGTGTATATACATATGTATATACTTTCTGATTTCCATGTTCATACGCATTTTCTTCTGCACCGTTAAATACAAAAAGAAAGCACAGTCGGTTAAAGTGAATTTATGCTACAGCGGTGGCTTTATTTCCTACGAGTATTAAATTTTCCTGGTATGTGTATACCAGGGACTGTAACGGTTATGAGTTCAGGGCCGTAGCTAGACTTAAACTTAAGGTAGGGCAGCGTTGGTTTAAGGTAGGGCGGAAGTAAATAATGTATCACAATTAGTCTTACATCGCACATAGGTAGATTTTCAACTTTTATGTGGCCAAAATTTAATTTTGTAAAGTTGTTACAATTGCAGAAAAAAACATACCCACATATTGGAAATAGACTGGGGAACAATAATTCATCGCTTTTTTCCCGACCCCATACTCTGCACTCTAAGTTTATAGTTTTAAGCTTTTAAAGTTGGGATATTTAAAAAAATTATCACTCTTTTTCGTGTTCAAAATTGATTTTGTTATGTTGCTCCGTCAGAATCAGTCACATTAACCCTTGGACATGATATCTAGTACAATTAATATTTTGCCGACAAAAAATTACGTCGCACAAAGCCGCAATTCACTGCAAGATACAGGGTTCTTCATATGTACCTACAAAAAAATTCTTTTTTGTGTTTTATATTTGATTTTAATGTTTATATTTCTAACGCATATCGTGGTTAATATAGGTGATGCTCGAAAGTAACCGAGATATTTATCAGCGATTATTGTTAACTTCTTAGGCAGTATTTTTAGTATTTCCAATTTTTCAAAGTCAAGGAAATACTTATCATAAAGAGGGGCTAAGAATTCTAAAGCTAAATTTTTTTTAGAAGATTTTTGAGTATGCAGTTTTGCAGCTCATTCAATTTTAATATCATAATATGCAACAATCAACTTTTTAAAATTTTTCATTGGCCTTTCGCAATTTTAATTGGAACTGTCTCACATACATATATGGCAAGCACCCTACAGAAAAAAATTTCTAAAATCGACGGAATTTTCACAGTATTGGGAATTGCACATTTTACACTAAAGTTGGTTGGCTACATAACAGCACACTTAAAAATCTCCTCAAAATCTTCTATAAATTCTGGCCTCGCTTTGAAATTTTTAATCCACTTTTAGAAATTTCTACGATTTTTCGAATTTTTTCCATAAGCTTACAAATCCTGCTTAAAACGATTTCTATTTTAAAATTGTCTACATTTTTAAACGAAATAAGAAAGTCAAATTTTCGACAGAATTCTTTGAAATAAATTTAAAAACTATGTCGTATGATTTTTTTTTGAGTCACTGTATATATTTTTCAATAAAATCGACTTTTAAAAAAAATTATTAAAACTTTACATTAAACAAGCAATTTTGAATAGATGTAGACAATAAAATATTTATTTTATTTATATTTTAAAACTTGAAAATCTACCTATGTGCATCGAGGCATGGCTTCCAAAATCAGTCCGCATAAATATCACTTTTCTCTAGGTCAGTGACGTACATTGGCTCAGATTTCCATCTGTCTACCGAAAGGGACGGCTTTACATTAAGGAACCACGGTCCGAGAAAAATGACTTTCGAAGAAAAAAGATGTTCTACACGCATATATACATTTGTGCATGTTTTTATAAGTGCCTTTCCTCGGTAATCGTACGCAGTTTTGGGGGTTTGTTTGGTAAATTTTACAACGGACTTTTGGATTTAGAATCAGGAGGACCTCGTCTACAACCCCCAATGACTTTTTTTCAACGCGTGGTAGACTGTTGGAAAATTTTCTCCGTACTTTTAATACCTATTTGTTGACACATAATTATTGTGACAGTACATAAGCAATACTCATTGAGAATAACCAACAAGATGGTACAGCTTCCAATTTAGATGTGGAGATGTGGAGATCTTTAAATTTGGTATGTAGGTATGCACGCAAGTCAAGGTGAGAAAAAAACTCTCGAAAATGATTAAACGATAACCATAGAAAATTTAGACACCTGATTTTTCCATCGAGTAAAATGTTTCAGATTAGCACACAGCTTTAGAAATCGATTCCGCGCTTTTGGTGTTGTTCGCTCACAGTGAGATTAGTTTTTGTCAGTAAAGTGCCGGAATGAACCATTCCTTTAACCAAACTACAAAAATTCGATGGTCTTATTTAATTATATATGTGATGCAGGGTGGATTCTCCATATCATACATTGAAACCGCAATAATTTTTTATCTCAAACTATGACAAAAAATTTAATTATAATAATTCATCTCACTTGTTGGCCTTTTTAAGGTAGGGCATTCTAATTTTAAGGTAGGGCATTGCCCCACAATGCCCCCCCCTAGCTACGGGCCTGTATGAGTTATATCCAAAAAGTTGATTTTTAATTATTATTTGCTGAATTTTATTTTCTGCTCACAAAAGAAAGTTATTTCTTGAGTTTTATTTGTCCATCAGAAAGTAAAAGTTATTTCTTGAGTTTTATTTTTTCATAAGAAAATAAAAGTTATTTTTTGAGTTTTATTTTTCCCTCAGAAAATAAAAGTTATTTTTTGAGTTTTATTTTTCGATCAGAAAATAAAAGTTATTTTCTGAATTTTATTTTTTTGCTCAGAGAATAAAAGTTTTTCAGTTTAATTTTGGCTGCAATTGTAGATTTTGCCATATAAATAGTTAAAGTAGATAAATAAATTTTTAATTTTTTTATTTATAAACTTTACCTACGTGTTAATGTGGCAAAATCGACAGCTGCAGCTAAAATTAAACTGAAGAAACTTTTATTCTCTGAGCAAAAAGATAAAACTCAGAAAATAACTTTTATTTTCTGATCGAAAAATAAAACTCAGAAAATAACTTTTATTTTCTGATCGAAAAATAAAACTCAAAAAATAACTTTTATTTTCTGAGGGAAAAATAAAACTCAAAAAATAACTTTTATTTTCTGAGGGAAAAATAAAACTCAAAAAATAACTTTTATTTTCTGAGCAGAAAATAAAACTCGGAAAATAATGATTAAAAATCAATTTTTTTATAAAAATCGAAAAAATAAAAGTTAATGCACCTAGAGATAGTCTGCGTTACGGTGATTACATCTGTGTACTTCTTTTGCCTTTAGAATTTCTCCTTCAGTATGATTTTTTTAGTCAAAATTTAAAAAATAACGATTATTTGCAATCCCTGGTGTATACATATCTAAATAGGCAGGCTTTTGTACATCCCCAATAAACACAACGGATTCGCCTCGAATTCGCGTCGGATTCGCTTTCTCTGATTATATTATCGCGGCAATAGTTCGCGGCGATAGATCGGCGAATCCGAATTCGTAGGCATGTCACCTATCACTAGCGATTCGAGAATTTGTTCATTCTCGGATTGCTGGCGATTCGAATTTTTTATCATTAGCGATTCGAGAATTTTTAATTTCTCTGAACGTTGGCAATTCGAAAATTTTTTCATTAGCGATTCGGGATTTTTTTATAAATGGCGTTTAGAAAAATTAAAAGTTCAGAGTTTAGTTTACTTGCAATGGGTTAATGGATTCGTATAAAATAATACAAAGCACTTAAAATATTTTTATAAAGAAACTTTAACTTTCATGAAATAACAAAGGCTTTTCAAATAAATTTAAGCAATAAAGTCCCCTTATTTAAACAATTTTGAATTGGGTTTTCTACATACTCGTATCTATTTGATTATAAACCGATTTGATCTACTTTCGCGAACTCGCCACGATAGCATCTGCGGAATTGTGATATTCGAGTTCAGGTATAAATGTAAAATTTCAGAACTATAATGATTTTTTAGTGCAAAACAACTTAAAAAAAAATAGAAAAAAAATATATCGCGAAAATTTATTTTCTCGAACTTGCCGCGAACTCGAGGCTAGTCCGAGAAATTACATTCGCGAAAATCTGCTTTCGCGAACTCGCCTCGAATTCGCCGCGATATCATCCTCGCGTCTGTGTTTATTGGGTCCTCTGATTAAGGTGTGGTTTCTGATTAAAGTGTGTGGTTTAAAAATTACGCCTTACTTTTTCTTTTTGTTTTTGGTGTGGAAACGCTGTGTGAGTTGATGACTGTATGATGGCTTTATTGTGGTTTTAGGGTAGTAAAGACAGCCAATGCATTTGGGTATACTAAAGTCGGTATTTTAATTGAATGATTTTCGCGTTGTGAATATTTTTCTTTAACGAAACTAAAAAAACCAACTGATTTTCTTTCGTATTTAAGAAAGAAGGCTGCTGAGAGTAGAGTAAACTTTGCAAACTCTTGCATTTATGTGATCAGTGCATCTAAGATTAGAGTTAACAACAAATTGCAGCTTAGTAACTTTCGATACAAGTTTGATAGCGTGCTAACCAGTATGTAAAGAGAGGGAACTTCTGTAGGTTTCAGACGTTTCTTACAAATAAGTAGGTATAGCTAACATTGTTGACATTGAGGTAGAGTCCATTTTCAGACGTACAAAGCCCAATGAAAGACAGATCCTAGGTGAAATTGAAGCCTAGGTTCTACGCTTGATCAAGGGGACTGAATATATATATATATATAAAATTGGGTATCATCCGCGTATGCATGAATACGAGCATGCTGTCAATGAAGATAAGACGTCATTTATAAACATACTAAATAAAAATGTTGCCAAAATAGATCCTTCGGGGACACTAGACTATATTCGACGCAGCGAAGATAAATTTAAGTCAACCTAAACATATTGAGATGTGTCTGTCAAATACGGGTGTGTAACGAAATCCCGAAAAACAAAATCCAGAAACACATAATCCAGAAATACACAATCCAGATTCGACCAAATCCAGACTAATCATAATCCAGACACTACACAATCCAGACAAAAAAATCCCGACAAAATCGCGCGATTTTTTTAAACTATTTTTAAATTTGTCGGGATTTTTTCACGTTTAATAAGCATCATAACAGTATTATTGTTTTTATACTCAGCTGTACTAGTACACAGAGTATTATAGTTTTAATCACATAACGGTGGATTGTAACAGAATGAAATAATCGAGATAGATATAGACTTATATATATCAAAATGATCAGGGTGAAAAGAGAAATCGATTGAGCCATGTCCGTCCGTCCGTCCGTCTGTCCGTCCGTCCGTCCGTCTGTCCGTCCGTCTGTAAACACTCTAACTCGCGCAAAAATTGAGATATTTTGATGAAATTTGAAATGCAAGTTGGTATCGAGACTGGGACGAAATCGGACCATGACCACGCCCACTTTTCCTATATAGAAAAAATCGGAAATTTGGTATCTCAGTCACTATTAAAGCTAGAGTGATCAAATTTTACCCACGTGTTGAGCTCAGGCCCCTAAGAAGAAATTTGATGAAATTTTGGAAAATGGGCGGTGCCACGCCCACTTATTAAGGGTCAAACATTGAAAGTTTTATGAGTCATAACTCAGAAACCGTTGAAGATATATCGATGAAATTTGGTACGCGTTATTTACTTACTTAGACAAACGTTTTGACGGAAAACTGTCAAAATCGGTTGAAGGCCACGCCCACTTTTATATATGTGAACTATAAGGGGGCCTAATAAAAACATTTTAAGCGATATCTCTGTCAAATATAAAGATCTATCACTGAAATTTTGTGGCAGGAGTCCAACTATGGACATAAAACGAAAAACACAAAAACTTTGGAAAATGGGCGGTGCGACGCCCACTTATTAAGGGGTAAACATTTCAGCTTAATGAGTCATAACTCAGAAACCGTTGAAGATATATCGATGAAATTTGGTACGCGTGATATACTTACTTAGTCAAATATTTGGACTAAAAATTGCCAAAATCGGTTGACGACCACGCCCACTTTTATATATGGGTATTATAAAGTGTCCCAATAAAAACATTTAAGCTATATCTCTGTCAAATATAAAGATATATCATGGAAATTTTATGGCAGGAGTCCAACTGCGGATATAAAACGAAAAGCACAAAAATTTTGGAAAATGGGCGTGGCACCGCCTCTTTTTAGAAGCAGGAATATACGAGATTTCTGAGCCCATAACTCGACAAGTAAATGAGATATTATGACGAACACTTTTATTACTTGTGGTAAAACATGTTCAAAATTTTAGCAAAATCGGTTGACGACCACGCCCACTTTTATATATGGGAACTATAAAGGGGCCTAATAAAAACATTTTAAGCGATATCTCTGTCAAATATAAATATAATTCATTGAAATTTTGTGGCATGAGTTCCACAATAGACCGGAAACAAAAAATAGAAAAATTTTGGAAAATGGGCGTGGCACCGCCTCTTTTTAGACAAAGGAATATACGAGATTTCTTAGCCTATAACTCGGCAAATAATTGAGATATTATGACGAAACTTGGTTTATACACTTTTACAACTTGTGTTAATAGACACGCAAAAATTTATTGATATCGGTTTATGACCACGCCTACTTTTTAACAAAGATATTTCTGGAACACCCTTTGGGAATTTGTAACGTGACATCTTTGTAACTAGAAGTCGTAAAGGAATGAAATGTTGCACAAAGAATAATATTCATATGCTTAGTTGGATGACTGATAAAAATATTGAAAATGGGCGTGGCTACGCCCACTTTATGTAGCACTAGCTTTATATAAAATACACCGTGTTTCCATCAAACGCAAACAAACAATGAAAGCATACAGCTGAGTATCTAATGTTCGATTCCACTCGAACTTAGGCTTCCTTACTTGTTGATTTTATTGTTGTTGTTGTTGTTGGTGTTGGTAACGATCTGGTTGTTTCTTTCGTCATCTTCTTCTTCTTTTTCTTCATCATCAACATCAACATCGTCATAATCCTCATTCTTCTTCCTCTTCCTCTTCCTCTTCCTCTTCTTCTTCTTATTCTAATTCTTCTTCTTCTTCTTATTGTTGTTGTTAAGGATCTGTTTGTTGTTCTGTTGTTTAATCTTCTTAATTTTCTTCTTCTTCTTCTTATTTTTATTTTTCTTCATCATCCGCATTCTTCTTCTTCTTCTTATTTTTATACTTCTTGTTCTTGTTCTTTTTATTTTTTCCCCTTCTTCTTATTTTTATTCTCCCTCATCGTCATCATAATCATCATCATCGTCATCGTCCTCATTCTTCTTCTTCTTCTTATTTTTATTCTTCTTCTTATTTTTATTCTTCTTCATTATCTTCATCATCCTCATTCTTCTTCTTCTTCTTCTTATTTTTGTTCCTCTTCATCATCCTCATCCTCATTCTTCTTCTTATTTTTATTCTTCTTCATCATCATCATCATCGTCATCATCCTCATTCTTCTTCTTCTTCTTATTTTTATTCTTCTTATTTTTATTCTTCTACATCATCATTATCATCATCATCGTCATCATCATCGTCATCATCCTCATTCTTCTTCTTATTTTTATTCTACTTTTTCTGCTACTTCTTCTTCCTCATCTTCTTTTTCTTCCTCCTGATATTATTTTTACGCTTGTACTTTCGAATTGAATTTCGCTTTCAAATAGAGCTCCAGAGTGATGGCCCTGTCTGGATTTTGGCTTGTCGGGATTTTGATCTGTTTAGATTTTGTCTTGTCTGAATTATGATTTGTCGGGATTTTGTCCTCTCTGGATTTTAAACTGTCTGGATTTTGTAGTTTCTGGATTTTTAAAAATGTCTGGATTATGTCCTGTCTGGATTTTAAAAATTCGGGATTACGGTGCGCGCCCGTCAAATACCTTTCATAAACTTCAGTGGATGGACCAAAGTTAAATACAACTTGAGACAAAGCAGTTCATGTTCAACTGAGTCGAAAGTTTCGGAGGTCTTTTGCTACCGCTTTAAATGCACCCCAATGGTGTCATATCCTTTCATGAATAAATCCCTGGTTTTGTCGATAGACCAATTCGAAAAAAGCACTGTGAAATGGGGATTATAATAACATAAGTAGTAGGGCTTCATTTATCATTTGCCGTGAAAGAGTCACTGGCGACATTAAGATGCACGTTGAAAGCTGGGCAGACCATACCGCACCCAAAATCATAAAGTGACACAACTGAAAATTTTTCGAAATCGAGTTTCTTTCATAAATCGGTAGACAGAATATATCTCTAGCGACTGCCAAAAAATATTTTCCGTTAGAGTCTTTTTCTAACTGAAAAACAACTTTTATACGTGGCTTTTCCCGTATCATTGGCTATAAAACAGAAAAAGTTTTTGGCCTTTCCTGAATTTTTGGAATTTTAAGTTGTGTCACTTTATGATCTAGGGGGCGATATGTATGCACCACTCTTTAGGCAGCCTAAATTTAGTTGCTTCTTATAGAATAGTTCTTGTAACGCAAAAAGAATGCCCATAAGTTCCAAGGAGTGCAGCGGAAGTGGCAGTACTTGCGCAGATATATTTCTGAGTCGGACCGAATTATTTTTACTTTGTGCCGTTAAAATAAAACACTAGAGTACCTTCTATAGTAAAGATGCCTCTCGACCATCCTCCCAAGTATCATAAAATGTCCGCATAAAATATCGCCACAATTATTATTATGGTTACTTTTATTTTTTGTCCTCACAGCATATCTTTTTTAACTAGAAATTAATTTAAAAGAGTTTAAGTAAGAGTCTGCTTTAAATGTTATATATTCAACTCTTAAACACTCACATTCACTTTCTCGTAGTTTTTCAAACATATAAAATTTGCTCTTTCTCTCTCTTCTCTCACTTTCCTTTCTAATCCACTTTTTCTCTCCCACAACACCCCCCAACAACAGACCATTGTGTGCAAAGCGAAACGCTGAGGACCGGATTAACTTGTTAAAGTTGTTGCGCGAGGGCGCCATCTTTTGCTCTGAGGATTATTTGGAGGAGGCGGATGCCATTGATATGGAGGTAAATCGCTATTTGGATATGGATACAACGGAACAGGCAACAACAACAGCAACAACTGTAATAAACAACATCAACACAACAACCACAATAATGGCAAATACAACAACCGTAAATATAACCGTAACGCCACCGCAACAGCAACAACAGCAACCACAAAAATCCCAACAGACTTCCAAAACAGCAAATAAGACAATCGAACAAATGCAACAACGAATTGTAGCAGCGACAGCGACAACGGCAGCGGCCATTAAACGTAAAGCATCCATGGATCCAACTGTTGGCCAAGTGACCACAGTCGATGTGGTGACCATAGTGGAGACACATGCCCCATCAGTGGCGGTGGTGCAGGCAAATGTAAAAAATAACAATCAGCAAAAACAA
Source organism: Urophora cardui (assembly GCA_960531455.1). Taxonomy (NCBI): domain Eukaryota; kingdom Metazoa; phylum Arthropoda; class Insecta; order Diptera; family Tephritidae; genus Urophora; species Urophora cardui. Next base: position 28,777,659 of record OY482670.1, on the reverse strand, counting down.
CAACAGCAACAAAATACATTGGAAAGCAGCAATAGCAGCAACAACAATAGCAAAACAAATGATATATGACTGCCGATATTTAGTAGCATCACATGAAATTTGGAGAGCATTTGCAAGGAGAAGGGTTAAGCGTGGAAGTGAGGTTAAGTAGAAGAGGCAGCGTTGGTGCGACGATTTTGTACGGGCAAATGATTTGTTTCTGCCAGTAATCGGATAACGGTAAATTAATCATAAATATCAAAAATGTTTTGTATATATGTATATGTATTTGTGTATGTATGTATATGTAAGTAATTGAAAGTTAACGTACGATTTTGCGCTGATTAAACCAAAAGAAAACTGCTTGTAAGCAAAATAAGAGAAAAAAAAATATATATACTTAATGTATGAAAACTTGCAAATAATCACCGCGGAGTAAAGCAGAGCGTTAAATTAATAAAAGAATTTTGAATATTGGAAAAAGCTGAGCAAATTTATTTTTAAGCGAGTATGTAGCGCTTACAAGACATCAGAAAAAAATTGATTTGCTAGCGTATTAGATTTAAACCAAAGATTTAGCGTAGTGTAAGCAAATGCTTATCAAAATATTGCTATTTTTCAAATATATAATTCAATGTTTTGTCATTTAACACTGAACACTTAGATACACCAGGTATCAGTCAGCACTCATTCTTTAACAAAATTCACTTCTGCTCGTCAACGTAAAAATAGTATTAAATTTTAGTATGTCTGTTTTCCTATGCAAAGCCCTTAAAAATAAACTAAAACAAAAAATTTTCTTAATGTTTTTAAATGTGCAAAGTTTAAAAAATGTGCAGAATTTTAATTGACAAATAATCTAATTGTTACAAAATTATTTAAATTTTTTCAAGATTTTGCACAAAGTTAATTACATATATGCATTTTTCTTTTCTTCTCATCTTTCTGCCAGCGGAATTGAAAGAAGCATCCTCACAGTTTCATAATCCTCAAATAAATCTCGTTCAGTTAATACCAAAATTAAGAGACATAACTCACCCTCATTACCTTCCAATCGTCATTCAGCCTCGAATCACATATCGAATCATGTTAAATTACATAGAAAATTTTGAGAGCGAACCATTTCAATCGCTAAACTCGATGCCGTCTCTTTTTTTTTATGGAAGCATATGAAAATTTGACAGTTGTAATTATATGTAATAGAGTGATTAAGGAAGAACAAGAACTAGAGCTGACGAGCTAAATTACGGAAGAACGTAATTATGTACATATTTATCGAATTGTTTGAACTTTCGTGTAGACATGCTATATATGAGTACCATAGAAATCGAGCCTACACTAACCGAAAAATCATGTTTTATAAGGAAATTGCCTTTTTTCTTCTTTTATTCATTGAATGACTGGGTGTCTAGGTGAGCATTTCTTAGATTACCTACACTCAAATAAATTTTGGTATAAATTTTAAACTTTTTTGGTCGATATATAGGACACGACCGAAAAATTATTAAAATTTAAACTTTGAAAAGTTTATTCTTTAAAGGTTTAGATTTTATTCCAAATTAAAATTTATTTTAAGACTTTCAAAAGTCTAAAATTTAAACCTTTTTTTGGTTTAAATAAAGAAAAAATGTCTGCTCCCAAATCCTCTTCATGCTTTTCCCTATTGTATCTTCTTTCCTATCCTTTTTTCTCCTTTTCTTCCATATTGTTCTCCCCCCAACATCCCCTTAATCCTTGCTGGGTTATCTTTCGATATGAGCTTTTTGGCCGAAAATTTTAAGTAAAAGCTTTGGCTTTGCTTTTTTAATCCGACGCGTTTCGACACTATCGTGCCTTCATCAGGGATATCTTTATTTATTAAAATACATGGAAACATTAATACAATTAATCCTTTTCCATATTGTGTCTTTTTCCTATCCTCTTCTTCTCCTTTTCTTCCTTCTTCATTTTATCTGTTTCCATAATTATTTTGTGTATGTTTGTTTCTCCATTCAAACAACGCCACACAGTCATTCATTCAAATTGTCCAATAACTATAAATGAGCTTTTTATATTGTTCATTTCTCGAAAAAGCAAGTTGGAATTTCAAATTAAAAATTAAAATTGTTTCGTTGAAATAAAATCTTACGACCAATGAAAGTTTAAAATTTAAGGCTTAAAAGTTTAAATGAGAAAAAGTGTAAGACCAAGAAACCAAAAAAGTATGAAATTTATTCCAAAAAATACTTTGAAATATTTGAACTTTCGTAAGTTTGAATTTTAAACCTAAAAGGCATAAGAAACTTTTAAACTTTCGAAGGTTCAAAATTTAACCCAAAAAAAGTTTTAAATTTCTTTCAAACCAAATCAAAGTTTAAAAAATATTCCAATATTTATAACAGTGTAACTATATACATAATTTTGCTACCAATATACAGAACATCCAACAGCCGGACTATTTCACCGCATTCAATGGTTGTGCTGTGCTCATCGGCTCCACCGTTTTAGAATACATCCACTAGTTGCGATAATTTACCGGTTTCACCGATTTTATTGCATTCACCGGCTCCATCAATTGCGATTATTCACCGGTTTTATTGACTTTGTTTTTATTGTTTTTTGTTTTAGTATAGCGATAATTCATCGGTTTCATAATTTTTTTACACTAACCGGTTCCACCAATTGAAATATTTCACCGCTTTCATCGATTTTGTAGCATTCACCGGTTTCACCAATTATGCGCACTTACGCCAATTGCGATAATTCGCCGGTTTTATTTACTTTGTTTTTATTGTTTTTTGTTTTAGTGTAGCGTTTGGATTTGCGTAGTTTAGCGTCGATATTCATATTGATCATCTATATTTGGTATTGATATTCGGTATTAGGTAATAAAATTTGGTATTCGGTATTAAAATTTGATATTCGTATTCGGTATTTGGTATTTACATATATGTATACGGTATTCGTATTCATATTGGTATTCGTATTCGCCTTCACCCACTTTTCATATTCATATTCCTTGGTATTGTATTCGTTCTCGTTTTGGTAGTGGTATTCGTATTGATCCACACACCAAATACGACCCATATACCAATAAACATTAGTCTACGCAATTTTCAGTTAGTGCAAATTTTACTAGCTGAAATTTGGAACACTCTATGATTCTTACCCTCACGCTTTAGCTCCCATTCTGCATTTTTTTGTGATTCAAGAAACGATTTGCTAGCAGAAACTTGCATAACTATTCATAACTAGCTAATAAGAAACAAACAAGGTTACTGAGATAATTTTCATACCCATTCCGTCATTCTTCTCGTGCCATACACCCAAATCTATCATCGGTTTGTCATTCCAACAATAAAGTCCCAAGCGCACTTAGTCGTTGTTAAAAACAAAAAAAAAATAAATAAATCAAAACACATTAAATGTATGTACTTACGCAAATGAAATGACATGAATGCAAATAAAAAAAAAAATACAAAAAAATCAGTTCCTTCACAGAGGTAAGTACACTCACTCACTAAATATACGCATAACACATATGAATGTATGTATGAATTAGATTATAACAAGTAAGGGCGCGGCTGTCTTCGGCCGTACCGAAGACTTCATACATTTCATGAGTGGGGAAATGAAAAGCTACCTATGTATGTTGTACATAGCCTGATTTAGTATAATTTATAATTTCAATTTTGTGGGTTATTTATGGAACGATTTATTAGAAAAAATGGTGTCTGGGCTATTTAAATGGGGAAGTTATACACCAAAATGTGTATATCTGAACAATCGGTTGTATGGCAGATATATGTTATAGTGGTCCGATCTTGATAATTTTCGGTAACCTTCTTTGGGTCAATATGGGTACAAATACCCCAAAGTTTCGTGTCCTTAGCTGTAAAAAGCGAGAAGTTATACCCCAAAATGTGTATATCTGAACAATCGGTTGTATGGGAGCTATATGTTGTAGTGGTCCGATTCGGCCAATTCCGACAAATGATCGATTGAGCATCAAAACTCACCCGTGTTCCAAATTTCAATCAAATATCTCAAAAACTGAGGGACTAGTTTGCGTTCACACAGACGGACGGACGGACGGACGGACATGGCTTAAACGACTCAGCTCATGATTCTGATTATATCGGTATATATATTGATGGGTCTGTCACGCCTCCTTCTAGTACTTTCAAGATTTGATTTTCGGCACAAAGTTATAATACCATTTCATTCTCATGAAAGGTATAAAAATCACTCATAAAGCACATAAAGAAAAAACGCAATTTTAATCAACTAGCGAAAATTTTATAATGAATTTTTTGAATGTTAAATGTGTATGAAGCAAGTAAGAACAAAACAATTAACTATTAGATGAAAATTTCATGAAATAAATAGAAAATTTTGCGTGGCGAAAGTCCAAAAAAAAAAAAAAATAGTAAAACAAATAGATAACTAATAAGAAAAAGATTTTGTCAACAATTTACGCATTTTTATAAGATTACTTACATAATAAACCCCGAAGTAGATCCCGTAAATAAAATAAAATAAAATAAAATAAAATAAAATAAAATAAAATAAAATAATATAAAATAAAATAAAATAAAATAAAATAAAGAGAAAAGAAATTCATCTTTTAAGATAGAAAAAATAAAGAGAAAAGAAATACGACTTAAAGTTTAACATGAAACACGTAAGGTCACCATAAAACCCTCGTCAAAATTTCATATATAGTTACATACACATATACTACGTTTATACGGCAGAATTCGTGAACTCATGAATTCGAAAATTGGTCTCGTTTATGCAGCATTTATGAACTCATGAAATTCAGCTTTTTTAAAAAGTGGCAACGTTCTAACGACATCAGCTGTCAAGGCAGATTTACCAGGTAGACTCGGTGGTAGGGATGGCAACAATAACCGGAAAAATGATTATAATCGGTTAATTTCTTTCGGTTAACGGTTAGAATATATCGGTTTTTTCCTTTTGATTATTTTTTCGATTAACCTTTTTCCTCTCAAGTCGAAAATAATCGAAAGGAAATAATCGAAGTTGAGAATTTGCGCCTTTTCATCCGAGTCCGAATTCGGTTACCTGCTGTTTTCTGAGTATATTAAAAAAAAACCGCAATAAATGTTCCCTCCAGTTCCCGAATAGACGATTTTATCGTCATTTTGACGATTTTTCCTAATAAATGACGATGTTTTTCGTTTATTATATATTTTTTTAAAGGAATAATTTTTAAGCGAAAAACGGTTATAATCGGTTAGTTCCCCACAATTATTCGCGATTAATAATCGAACGCTTTCGATTAACCTAAAAAGCGGTTAATCGGTTATTTCATTTTTTTTGCCATCCCTACTCGGTGGCGAATTCTGAAACTACTTTTTTTTATTTACAAAGGTAGTGTGTAATGTCAACATCTAAGCGAATTCACATCATGGCCAATGGGAATGCGCGAGTCACAAGCGAATTCAGAATTTAACCACGGCGAAATATAATTTTGACATTACACTACCAATTACAATAACAAAATACATTGGACATTTCTGAATTCGCCACCGAGCCTACCTGTTAAATCTGCCTTGACTGAATGAACAGGTTTGGCGTTGTCGGACTTGTACTTCATAAATTCATGAAATGATGGCGAAATTCATGGGTAATTTTCGTGAACAATTAAATTCATGAAAATTCGTTTATGCAGCGAAAATTTATGAAATGATTTCACGAATTTGCTAACGTATAAACGTAGTAATATTCTAACACCCATCCCAAATAAATAGTTAATGAGCTAGACAAAATTACGTATTACATTTTTAAGAAAGTTACAGCAATAACTACGTAATAGCCATAAGCAAAATTTCAGTATTCACACACAATTATAAAAATAATAACAAACATAGAAAAATGTAAAAGAAATAGCAACAGAAATAGAGAAAAAAAGTAACTAATTTTAAATAATTAAAAAAGTAGTTGAAAACCTAAAACAAGTAGCACTTGCATTAACTAATAACTGTGTTAAATCATAATAGCCGCCAATCGTATGTAACGTAGATATAGCCGCGCTTGTCTTGCTTGTAAATTGAAGCTGTATGATGAACTTGAGTAAGACGAAACAATAGACAGGATCAACAATCATTATATCTAGAACTTTGTGTGAAGATCAAACAATTTATGTATGTATGTAACTGATAGCGTTTAAGAAAAAAAAAAGCATTAGATGTCGGCAAACGAAAGTTAACGTAACGTAAATGTTAAAGGAAAATCTAAAACAGGAATTCAACACATAAGATGTAAGAAATGCATACATATATTCATGCTACGCGTATAATAGATATACAAGAAAGATATATAATAATTAAAAAAAATTAGAAATGAACATCTGAAGAGCTTACATATTTGTATGTAGAAGTATTATTCCATACTAGGGAGGTACATACGTTTGATATGTATGCATGTTTGTATGTAAAGCCAAAAAATTAACCATAAATAACAGCGTTTTATATTCTGGCAAAAATATTGCACTTATTCTGCATTTGTTTAGGCTGTCCAATTTTTGGTTTGCTCTATTTGTTCTACATAGATTCCATATATAAATATTTCCAGGATTTTTCGTCCTATTAACAATATGTGAAACTGTCCCCTACTACAGGGCAATATTTTCTGCTCTTAAGACAATTAAAAGGCGTTACATTAATTTTGTTTCATTCATCACATAAAAAATGCAACAATTTCAGTGGACACAGCGTACATACATATTGATAATTTTGCCATGTAATAATGCAACATTTTCGTTCAGAATAGAAAACGCTACAAGTTAATAGCAACGGCGAGTAGAATTTATGTATAGTATGTAGTGGCAGCCGTTAAAAAAAATAGATTTACTTATTAGCTCGATGTGAAAATAATGATTATGAATAACTATAACACTTAGCAGCAACTGAAATATTTAAACAGAATACAGGTAGGCATAACTAAGGGGGATTTTAATGCGTTTGTGGATAACTCTTATATCATTTTCATTTCTACACCAAAATTTCCAAATTCATGTAGAGCCTTCAAAAAGTTGTGATTTATGGTTAAATGAGTGTAACCCTAATAAAAGGCAGCACTATCTTTTCTAAATCATCTGCCCCTAAAAAGTGCAAAAGTGCAACATTTCTCGCTCTATCTGCCATCGACGTTGTGGACAATTGCCCGCAAGAATAGCAGTAGCAAACAAAAAAACAGTCTCTGTCGGTCTCTTTTCATTGCACATAAATCAGCTATGAAAAAAGCGACACAGATAAAGCACAAAGTGTAATTTTTGAAATTACAAAGCCTACATTTATCGTTCGGCTCGAATCATGCAGATTGGCACTGAACATTTAAAAAGGCACCCATTTGACCAGCTGAAGTGCAACCTTTAACAAATTTTGCAGCTGAAAATGGCAACATAATTGTGTAGAATTGGTGGTATGAAAGGATGTTATAAGTATGAGTTGGTTTAAGGTACTCGTAGCATGCGAAGATGTAAATGGAGTTAACCCAGCTAATGGCAAAAAAAGAGATAGAAGTAATGCGACTCAACAGCTTGTCTACTCTTTCGCTTGATGTTTTCGATAGCCCCATGCAACAAGCGAGGTCGAATCGAACAAAAATGTTCGAATCCATAAAAGATAGTAGCCATACTCGCTAGCTGATCGTTAAAAATTTTCCCCTGCTCGCTACCATTCACGTAGATATAAATTTGGCAGAGGGAAATTTATAGCCAACAGCGAAATTGTGAATCGAAAGCGGCTACTGTTTCTTTCATCTGCTGCATTTCTTAAGGAACTACTTAGAGTAGAACGTAACTGCCAAATTGGCTACAGTCTTCAGCTCCAATTTTACAGTTTCGACGTAGTTTAAATAAATCTAAATCTAAAGAACACGTTCAATCTTTTGTGCAGATTTAATTAAACCCACGACGATCATTTAATTACTAATATTTACCTCATGGAATTGGTATCGTGTGATTGAACTTGCGAAAAAAAATCATAAATATTAAACTTGAATTTGTTATAGGCAAGTAAGGAGTGAATGGTAAGTATGTACATTAAGGTGGCCCCAAATGTATGGAGTCAAATTGTAGTATATCATATTTCTTCAACCTCACCCACTACATCGATGTTAATATAGTCGAAGGCACCACATATAAATTTTTGTCCCAATCGGAGACGATTAACTAGTGTCGGACAGGGGTCAAAGTTCAGAAAACTCTATGGAGACTCAAAAAATCAAATTTTCTTTTTTGTATATCTAGTGCATAAAATCGATAGTCCTGCGCTCAAGGATACCAAATATAAATTTTGGTCCCGATCGGAGATGGTTAAGGGGTGTCGCATAGGGTCAAAATTCATATTACCATGTTTGACCCCCGTGCGACACCCCTTAACCGTCTCCGATTGAGACCAAAATTTATATTTAATATCTTTGAGAGCAGGATTATCGATTTTATGCATTAGATATGGGACATCCAGCCAAAAGAGGAAAACGACATAAAATTAAAAATGCTACTAATCATTCCTATTTATTCAGTTACCTGTAACTAAATGTGTATATTTTCCTAATCTGGTAACAGAAATATAGAAAAATATGTAAAAACGCAAAATTTTTTCCATAGAACTTTGACTTCATACCTAACTATTTTGCGGAAAAAGTTTGGTCATGTTTGCATTGCTATATTAGCTATATTTTCATTTGTAAAAAAAATGTGGAAGTCATTCAAGTAAAGCGAGGAAAATTTAAATAATTGCATAACAAAAAATTAAAAAAAGGTATGTGATTGTTGTGTATATCTTCATAAAATTGATTCATATGGAGTGTCCCAGGAGTCACACGAAAAGGCATAAAAATTGGTCTGGTAACTTCAGGTATGACCCTACGAAACCAGATATTTATGGAAGTAAGGATTAAGAGGCTGTTCACCGTCTAAATACATTTTTTAAGTTAATAGGGTCATACTGTGGTTTCTAGACTATTTTTAAATGTGTCCCAGGAGTCACACGAGTCTGAACTCTAAGGGTGCGTTTATGTCGGAGCAATAGAAGAAAGAAAGAAAGATAGCGAAGAAAATTGTAAACGGGAATTCTGTACTTCTGTTTATGTCGGAGCTGCGATAAGCGCTAAGCTCACCACAGATAATAGCAAAGAAAATACCTTACGGAAATCACGTATAGTGTTTATGTCGAAGCAATAGAAGAAAGAGTGATACTAGCAACGAAAATTGTAAATGGGAGTTCTGTACTTCTGTTTATGTCGGAGCCGCGCTATAAGCGCGTATCAAAGTATAAGAGCGAAGAAAATTAATTCATTGATTTTCTTTAGTCGATTAGCGCTATTCATTATGGACACAGAAACTTTCATCAGTGCAATTTTTTTTTTTTTTAAAAGGCAACCTTTGTGGGATCAAAGAAATCCAAATCATCCCAATAGGCTTGTCTTGGATAAACTGTGGACGGCCGTAGCATGTGAAATGAAGTCCACACGTAAGTAAATATATACGACTTCATGCATAAAAAATAAAATAGGTTTTAAAAATTTTTAAGTGACATTTTCATAAAATTTTTCGATTTCGAAAATTTTATAAATCTATTTTATTTTTTATGAATAAGAGGGACATTGTTTATGTGTTTTATTACTTTTTATACATAATTTTTATATAACCTTTCAAATAAAAAAAATTAAATATATAGATAAGTATGTGTGGAGCAGAAATATATGTAAATATTTATTATGTGTAAAATAACAACGTCTCTTCTCCTTTTCGGTTACTCTAAAATTTTTATTTAAGTACCACAATACACTTAAGACAAATCTAGTACCATAGCTTCAATATACGCAGATAACAGCGCTATTCCACTCTTTGCTAGCTTAGCTCCGACATAAACACTCAATAGCGCTATATGCTTTGGTCGAACAGCGCTATTACCTCCGCTTATTGACCTCTTCGCTACTATTGCTCTTATCACTGCTCCGACATAAACACTCAATAGCGCTATTCCGATAAGCGTATATCACGCACAGCTATCTTTCTTTCTTCTATTGCTCCGACATAAACGCACCCTAATGTATTATTCAGGTGAATGCCGCACAGAGGAAAAGGAAACAGCGAATCTATATTATTAATACGCTAACATAAATTTTGTTCCATCTTCTCCGTCGAAACTGCTGAACCGATTTTAAAACTAAGCACGCCATTAGAAAGGTATTGCTCTCAAATAGAACTGCGCCAATTTTCATGAAAATTGGTTGGAAAATGCGTCCACAATCGTCGTTGGAAAATTGCCGTGTGGATGTTGTTGCATGCTTTTGCACACAACAGAGCTGTCTCAATGCGCAAGCATACCTGACTTTGTGCGTGCAATTGTGAACATGTTTGGCTGGATGTGGTGTGTAGTTTCAAAGAAGTAGAAACATAAAAAGGTAGCAAAAGTACTACAACAAAAACATATGGTCAAGTAATAAGAAGGACTAGTCAACCCGGTATAACGGTGTAAAAGTTATGGTGCTTACAAAAAATCGCTTAGCGTAATATATATAAAGATAAGAAAGAATAAGTAGGAAAGAAATTAAGGAAAGAAAAGAGCAGAAATAGAAATAAAGAAGTAGGTAGAAGAATTATGAAAACGATTAACGACAACAACACCAACAACAAAAACAGCAAAATAGTAGCAGTGAAAGTAACAACAAAAAAATAATTCTATATGGTCGTATCAGCCAAAAGAGAATAGGCGATTACCGTTGAACGGCCGTAGATAAGAATGTCAAAAACAGAAAAAACGCCAGCGAACATACAAGCGAACACACAAGCTATTTTCCAAGAATAACACGTGCAAGAGGGAAAAATCAAAACAAAAGACGATAATTTGACAGCTTACTATTCCAAAAACAAAATAGCCGTCCTTTGCTGCGTCCACCATTTTATTATTGCATCATGGGAGCAGCATCAACAGGAACAACAACAAAATAGAAACAGTAACAAAAACAATAACAACAAACAAACAATTATACAAAAAATATAGTTGCACCTTAGTCATAAGAAAACTTCTAGAAAAACTGTCGAGTTTCGACAGTAGGCAGCACTCTAGTTTTAAATAATTGTTTCGAGAGATGTTGAATTAGACTTGTTTTAAATAAATATTTAATCAGAACTTTGAAGTAAATATAAATATTATTTTGCATTCACTTTATTTTTTTTTTTATTTAATTGGCTTGCTTTCAATTCTGCTGGGAGAAATTTATGAATAACTTGGTCAAAAAGGGCTAAAACAATAATAAAACTGATTTCAATAATCTAGTATATTACATATTTCGCACTTGTCCCAAGTTTAAATATTTGAAAATAGTTAATTGAATTTGAATATATAAAATATTTTTATAGAATATGGTACTATGCAGTGTGTTTTTTCGACCATCTACAAATTGTAGGTGAAAGTTGAATAGTTGAACTAAAATTCGTATTCCTGCTCATAAAGGTGCAACAAAGGGATTTTTCGGTGTCCCAGGAGTCACACTCATTTACTGAGTAGTTACAAAGCTATTTGTTATTATTTAGCTAATCCTTTTAATGCATTTGTTGTATTGGATATTTATCGATGTCGATAAATATATTTCATAGCAATTTAAGTCCCGATGTCAGTTTAATAATTCAAGGTTGACTAAGCTCTGGAGTCAAATGTCCCAGGAGTCGCGATGGAATGTCCCATATACAAGAAAATTGATTTAATTTTTTGAATCTCCATAGAGTTGTCTGAACTTTGACCCCTGTCCGACACTTCTTAACGATCAAAACCAAAATTTATATGTGATATCTTTGACTGTGCTGTTACCGATCAGTGGCGTAGCTAGAGAATTTTTCGGGGGGGGGGGGGGGGGGGGTCACAGCCAATGTAAAAAATTTACCAAAATTAAAATTACCAAAAAAAAACTACAATTTTTTTTACAAATGATAAAAATCGCTAGCTTAGAATGCAAATTGTGTAAGTCCTTTTTTAAAACTTTGTAGGAGAGACAAAAAACAAAAAAAAAACAAAAAAAAATTCGAAATGAAAAAAAACTTCTGTTCATATAAATATTTTGGACTTACACAATTTTTTTCGCTTTTTGGACTTACACAATTTGCGTATCACTGAATAACAACGGGTGGAAATATGACAAGTATCTCAGACTTGTTTATCGCGGTGCGTATTTGATTTTTCTAGCGTTCTACATAAAAATACACTTTTTCATAAAAGTGGACTTACACAGTTTGCACTCTAAGCTAGCGAAATGTAATTTTTTCAGACTATAATTTAACATTTTAGTACACAAATATCGCTTATAATACATATATCAAACTCTTAAGGCCCTTGGCCACTTAAAATCTGGAATGTTAAGAAGTGTATACATATGTGTTAGTGTCGGGTGATTCTCTTCAACGCAAGCCCGAACAAGAACGTGTAGCACGACGACTGCCGATTGCACTAACACACACAAAAAAGTCACACATGCACACTGCTTGACATGCCAGATTGTCAGTTGCCAAGGGCCTTTAACTATACTTCAAAAGTAAGTCTCATATTCTCTTCTGGAAATCTACGCGCATAGGTAGATTTTCAAGTTTTATGCGCCCAAAATTGAATATTGGAAATAGAATGGGGAACAATAATTCATCGCTTTTTTCCCGACCCCATACTCTGCACTTGCCCCAGATGGTCGTAACTTAGCATATCTGAAGTTAATTTTTTTGTTTTTTTCTTACATATTTTTAAGTGCTAGTTTCAACTTGAATATTTATTATTTAAAGCATTTCATTTAAGTAATCGTGATGAATCCTAAAGGTTCAAGTAATTATTAACACTTTTCAATAATATCCTTGGTTTCCAATAATTCTAAGTTTATAGTTGTCAGCTTTTAAAGTTGGGATATTTAAAAAAAATTATCACTCTTTTTCTTGTTAAAAATTGGTTTTGTTATGTTGCTCTGTCAGACTCAGTCAAATTAACCCTCGGACATGATATCTAGTACAATTAGTAGTTAGCCGACAAAAAATTACGTCGCACAAAGCCGCACTTCACTACTAGATACAGGGTTTTTCATATGTACCTACAATAATTTTCTTTTTGTGCTTTATATTTAATTTTAATGTTTATATTTCTAACGCATATCTTGGTTAATGTAGGTGATGCTCGAAAGTAACCCAGATATTTAGCAGCGATTATTGTTAACTTTTTAGGTAGTATTTTTAGTATTTCCAATTTTTCAAAGTCAAGGAAGTACTTATCATAAAATGGGCTAAGAATTATAAACCTACGTTTTTTAGTATGCAATTTTGCAGCCCATTCAATTGTAATATAATAATATGCAACATTCAACTTTTTGAAAAATTTCATTGGCTTTTCGGAAATTTTAATTGGAACGGTCTCACGTACATATAACGCAAGCACCTTACAGAAAAAAAATTACTAACATCGACGGAAATTTTTACAGCATTGAGAATAGCACTTTTTACACTAAAATTGGTTGGCTACATAACAGTACACTTAGAAATCTCCTCAAAATCTTCTATAAATTCTGGACGCGCTTTGAAATTTTTAATCCACTTTTAGAAATTTCTACGATTTTCGGATTTTTCCATAAGCTTAGAAATCCTGCTTAAGGCGATTTTTATTGAAAAATTGTTTACATTTTTAAACGAAAATAAGAGAGTCAAATTTTCGACAGAACTGTTTGAAATAAATTTAAAAACTCTGACGTATGATTTTTTTTTTTGAGTCACTGTATATATTTTTCAATAAAATCGACTTTTAACTAGAGCCCTGGATACCCGGGTATCGAGCAATTCGATCTGATCGTTTTTGTTTGAAGCCCGTACAAACATTCGAGCATTCGAGCTTACAAACAAAAAAATGTGTATCGGAAAAACAAAAATAAAAAAAACTAATATAAATAAAAAAAATAATAATAAACAAAAGAAAAAAAACAAACTTCAAAATACCCGAATCGTTCAATGCCCGTACAAACATACGGGTAATAAACAAACAAACAACTCTTCGAGCATTTGAACAACAACTGTTCGGGCTACTCGAAAATGTTCAAAAAAAAATCGAGAGCTCTACTTTTAACACAAATTATTAAAATTTTGCATTAAACAAGCAATTTGGAATAGATGTACACAAAAAAATATTTTTGGCCGCATAAAACTTGAAAATCTACCTATGTGCTACGGTTAGAAAATAATAATTTTCTTAATATTCTTGACAGAAATTAAGTAAAATCTCAAGTTCAGATACTCTTAGACATTGCATACTTATTCTCATTGTAGTTTATACTAATATTATTTGATTAAGATGACAAGTAATTGAAAGAAAACTTGAAATTTAAATAATTGGCGTTACTTTTCTGTTATTAGCATGTTAATAACAGCTATACCGTATAATAATTGTAGCGTTTGTTGAGCCGTAGGGAAGTGCAGGAACCGTAGGAATTTTACCACAAAAAAGCGAATATAAGTACAAAGAATGTAAATTGTGGTAAAATTCCTGCGGTTCTTGCACTTTCCTACGGCTCAACAAACGCTAGAATTATAAGTAATACTTCGTGCAAAAGCGCTAAATTTCGAATTACCAATTTCGAAAAATTACTATTCTCATTGATTTTTTCCTGAAAAATAAATGTATGCTAATAAAGTCAAAGATGGTTTTATGGTCAAACCGAATCTTTCGGGGGGGGGGGGGGGGGGTTTGTCCCCAAAACCCCCCGTTACTACGCCACTGTTACCGATGTAGGGGGTGAGACTGCGGAAAATCGCTAATTTGATTTTTAAGGACCATCCTAATGTACATACCTAACCTAGGAAACCGTAGTTGTATCAAATTTGATAACTGTCGTCTTTTAACTTAGAATTCGACATTGTAGACATACATCAAAGCACACGCTCATAGTTCATTAATCACTCTACTGCTTAACCAGCAACTGTTTTGCATTGGAAACTATTTGACACGATAATTTTTACAATTTTTCATAGATCTTATTCGTTTTTCAAAACGAACACATGCAATATGACACATGACCATCATTTAATGACAATTTCAAGCACAAACACCCATCACTCGCAACTAATTAATAACACCAGATAATACATTGTAATGGAAATTAAATATGCATCATAGTCGTTTGCATGCAAATATGCAACTTGTGCATTTTAATATGTCAGTTTAACTAGATTTTGCTGCACAGCTGTCAGAAGTTGCTCACATATTCACCAGCAGGGAAATATGAAAGGGAAATACTTGTAATTTATGAAAGAATCTTGAAAGTGTTTGTGCATATTTAAGTTTGTTTAATGAAGAGTGAGCGAAGCTTTCGAAGACAATGCGCCGCCCTGTTCGGAAGGAAGTTCTAGGTAAGGAAGGCAATATTGAATTTGGGGTAGCTGCGGTTTTGATATTGACTTCAAGAATATTGTGATGCCCTGCTAAAAAAAAGCAGCCACTTTATAGCCAAATTACGATGAAACGCTTTCGGCAGACACATGAGAAAAGTAAATAGAGTTTTGGAATGAACGGCGAGTACTTTGTGGTAGCGAAGTGAGGCTTTTAGACTTAGTACCCCAAAAATTTTAAAATTAACTAGTTTGCCAAAATATTAGCGCTTGAAAATATCACTTTGAATTTTTTTTAGATAAAAATAAAATTTTTTATAATTAAATGGAAATGTTTGTATTGTTCTTGTAGTTAAATAAATAAAATAAATAGTTTTTTTTACGGTATTAAATTAATTATACATTATTAGCGCCACTGAAATATAAATAAAATTAATTGAGATAATTTAAAAAAAAAATTCACATTGAATGAAAAAAGGTAGAGTCAAAAGTTAGCGCGTAGCTTTAATTAAGTTTTAGAATTTTTACCACCCCAAAGGTCTTCCTACAGGATATTTAAAACTTTGATAAGAGGTGTATGAAGGCCGAAAATATTCTCCTAGGAAAATGTTCCATAATAAATGAAATGCTTACAGCAAAAGTATATTATCGTGTAGTTCTTAGACTTAACTCTTTAACAGTCATTCCAATTTATTTAATGTAGAACTCTGTAAAGAGTAACTGCAAAGTAGACTTTCGTCAGTGTGTATATAAGTTGGAACGGAAAAGAATTGTCGTATATTTGCCCAATGTACTGAAGGGCTTTAGGAAGGATAAGGATGTAGGCAAAAGGTGGAATAGTGGAATCAGAGTTCCTCTGCAAACTTCCCGGATTCTTTAATAAATATGAGAAATTTGTAGAATGGTAGAAAATGTGCAATCGCCGTGCTTAATATGTCCGAGCCGAGAATGAGCAATCTTAGTCTAGCGAAAGCCGGAAGTTGCATAGAAAATGTGCTCTGTGCCATTGTCGTCCTCTTCCAGACAAGATAGGCATAATAAGCTCTCGATAATACCCGGGGTTTCCATGTGCTGTCCCCATGGATTGTGTCCTGTTATCAACCCCTCAAGCGCCCGAGGAAGTTTGCTACCTGTTAGGGTTTTTCAAAAAACACTCTGTATAGTTGCAGCGTCTCCCGTGAGTTTTCCCACGTGGAGTCCCTGATGTGCTTCACAGTGTCCGCTATACTTGCTGCTATGATTGGCTGCGCTCCAGTTGGTTGTTCCGCTAATAGCAGTTTGCCAATTCATCGACCAGTTCGTCACCTTGAACAATGCAGTGTCCGGTTACCCACATAAGTTGAAGTTTATTCCATGTTGCTACGGAGTCAAGCTTCAACTTACATTCGCGAACAATTCTTGAAGAGTTCGCGCAATTTCAAGTGCAGCCTGGTTGCCAATGAAGATACAAATTTCGTGTCCACACCACCTCCCACCAATTAACCATTCTGCTGCTTTTTGTTGAAAACCCATCGTCATTGAACCTAAAGCATAATGGCATCTGAAGCCGGCTTCCGATCTGACCAAAGCTGTGTAAATCAACATCACCATTGCTGGTCTCAGACCTTAGATCTTAGATCACTGTCCGAAAACTTTCAGGGACTTGTTTATTTTCATCTCAACATGAGCTTTGCAGCTCTGTTTCTTTTCCAGAATCATTCCTAGATATTTCACCGCTTCGGAAAGACTTGGGTTTACATTTCTGAGCAGCGGGAGGTTAAGAACTACCTTTATAAGGTAAAATGTTTCACAAATATATAAGCCTTGTACAATTTTTCTTGCTCTTTTCTCAAAGACACAGTCATGGCAGCTTCTAAAAGTTTGAGTGAAGTGACCCCAAATTTCCGCCATGCGCCTGCGCTGAAATGTTAGTTGGCTAAACAATTTAATTTAAAAATAAAAATGAGAACGAATAAAGAGCATCAACGAATAAATGAAAATCAAACAGAGCAAGTATGACATAGAAATTAAGGACACATAAAATAACACATGTAATTATACCCTGCAAAAAATGCGATTAATCCGGGACGTGTCCGGGATCAATCGCAAGGGAGGATGCGACTAATACAATTTTACATCCCTTTATATGGAGTGAATTGATCGCATTTGTTCGAGCATGTCCTATGAAGAGACTAATTGTTCAACTTGTATACCCGAACGGGTACAAATGTAGATTTTTCCAAGTTGTTCGCCAAGGCAATTTTTAATAACAATCTTTAAAAAATTTTAAATGTTCATGCATATATAAATAAAGATTATATAATGTTTTACTTTGAAAAAAATCTAAATAAATAAATTAAAAAAATTGTAAGTTTTGAGTATGCATTATATGAGCGTAATGTAAATTTTTTCATAAAATATTTTAGGCAACATTTTGTTAAAATTATTATTCATCATTGTTATTAAAAAAAGGGTGTTCAATTCGTTTTACCGGTTGTTCTACAAGTTTTGAAATACATTGCATATTTTTGTAAAATTTCTACATTTAAGGAATCTAGATTTGTACCCGTTCGGGATGAAAGCGATTGATCTACATTTGTACCCGTTCGCGATGAAAGCGATTGATCTACAATTGTACCCGTTCGGAATGAAAGCGATTAATCTACATTTATACCCGTTCGGGATGAAAGCGATTAATCTACATTTATACCCGTTAGGGAACAATTGGTCTACAATTAGTCTACATTTATACACGTACGAGAACAATCGGGGACTAATTGTGGACCGATTTTTCTCGAAAGTGATCAATCCGGGAAAAATATCTTTCGGTATTAATCGCACATTTTTTTGCAGGGTAGCTACATCACGGTTTACATACATATGTAAACATTTTTTGAATACACAAACAAATTGTAATAAAAAATTAAATGAGTGGAAAAATACGGGGTATACATCAAATAAGAAAACACCTACTGATTAAATACGTGCGCAATGAACAATTGCGTGGTTTATGCGTATAAAAACAAAAGTAGAGAAAATAATAAAATAGCATACAAAAGAAAAAATGCAAAAAAAAGTGCAAAGAAAAAATGCAAAAAAAAAACACCCACACACAAAAAACAAGATAACTTCATGTGTATATACGCACACAAACCCAGATAAATTTGCTAAGATAACAGCAGAATTACAAATATCAATTATCATACATTTAAATAATATATCAAAGCAAAAAAATAAAATAGAAAAGCAAAAAAAGAAAAAATAATAAAAAACACGTAAAAAAATAAAATAGAAAAGCAAAAAAAAATAAAAAAAAAAACATGTAAACAAAGAAAAATGCATTAAACTAAATGACTGCCCAAATCCGCTGAGCCCCTACACACACACACCCACACACACAAATTCACCAAATAGTATAGATAAAAAAAAAAAAAACAAAACAACAAGCAAAACTAATTATTTTATTGTTATATTAATAAGCGCAAACTAACAACAAAAAAATAGCACTTAAATTAATTACGTTCGAATTTTAATTATGAAAATTAATTAGTTTAAAGCACAGAACAAACCCAATTGTAACAGGAGAGAGAACACATAAAAAGAATATTAATGAATTAAATTTAATAGTGAAATCGTGTAACGATTTTCAAATAAACAACAACAACAAAACAAAACTGCAATCATATTTATGTAAGTACATATTTATGTCAAAAGAAAAATTAAGTAAAATGAGTAAAAGTCTAAATTACTTATGATAAATAAATAAATAATTGTCACATTTAGTAAAGCAACAAGCAAAGCGTTTTATTTTTGAAAAGCTAAGACGAAGGGTCTTCTGAAAAGACAGGTAAGTTGTGTGTATTTTTAGCGTTGAATAATTACACTGGTCGACAAGTTTTTGTTACAGAAATAAAATTCTACTTTTCTAAAGGATCCGAAAAATTAAAACGCTGTCTTCAAGAGAAATGGCCGAGCTTTCAAAAGCTTTAATCAATTTTTAAAATAAGTAAATAATTTAGAAGATATTGAGGAGTGAATATAGGCAAAAAAGGTGTTTTTCGCCTTTTTGTGCATGAATATCTAAAAAACTGTACCTATTACAGAAAATCTGACTTCAGGTTCGGATTCAGCGCACCGAAATCCTTTAGAAAAGTAGAATTTTATTTCTGTAACAAAAATTTGTTGAAATTTTGTCGACCAGTGTTATTTTTCCGAAACAAGATACTGAAGATGGCACATAGCCGAAAACGGTGTATGACCAAATCAAACTTGACAAGGGATGACGGGAATTCCTTTCACAATACAAGGATATTGGTAATTCTTTTTTCCGTATTCAACTGAATCGCGGGCCAAACGGCAGTTCGGGGTACGTCACTCGCCAAACCAAGCTCAACAGTGGACCATGGGTAATAATAGAACAGTATGGATGGAAGCAAAGACTACGAACCAATCGGCGTACGTTCAACTTATTTAAAGATGGATAAAACGAATGGACGCGAGGGTGCGAGCTGCAGTGTATTGTCCGGAGCTGGGGATAAAACAATCCTTTAGAACCACGGCTGAGGTTTACGCTGTCTCAAATCAGCGGAACCGAACCTGCAGCTGAATTATAGTACTCAAACTCTCGTGTAAACATTTTCGTCGAGAGGCAGTTGGCAATCAAAGCGACCACGTTAGGGACGATCACATCTATGTGTCTGAATCAGTGCATAGCCGAGTTACATGAACTCTGTGCGAATAGACGCGTTACTATCTACTGAGTACCTAGGAAAATGATGAGCTGTACGAGCTTTACGCAGACATCGACATTGTTCGCCGAATAAAGATACAGCGACCCATCGGTCATGTCGTCAGAATGCATGAAGGTTCTCCGGCCCAGAAAGTATTTCTATCGAAACTCGCTAAAGGCAGCAGAAAAGGAAGACCTCCACTGCGTTGGGAGGATCAGGTGGACAGTAACGCTGCCTCCCTTGGTATTTCCAATTAGCGTCAGGCTGAACGAAACAGAAGGGGCATTTCAGTTATTACATCTGGGTCTGGGTTAAGATAAATTTTTACTGAAACAATCCGGCTCATAATGAAAATTGGCTGCACTTGAAAAGAACTAAAAAGAAGAAGAAACATATACAACATATACCCAGCATTAAAAATCTGAAATGAATCACTGATGAAATTCATCATGAGGAGGCATCAGTGAATGCTTTCATATAAAGGCTGCTGAATTTTTTCAAATAAATGGTTTGCTTTCCTAATGCCTATATGACTCCGTTCGGAGCCGGCATAAAACTGTCCAATGGTAGGAAAAACAAAAGGAGCACACCTCGAATTGGGAGAGAAGCTCGGCCATAAAGCGCAGTATAATTTTTCTTCCGGACTTCTTCTTTCCCCTTACGTCCAAAGCAGAAGCTTACAAGAGGCAAATTTGAAATTTGTATTTCCATATATTTTTTATTTTAAATATAATTTGTTTTATAGTTGTTAAATTGAAAAATTTGTCAGAAAAGCTGCCGAATGTCAAAAAACCTACCGAAATACAAGCTGGCTCGTGGGTTTATAACCGCCTAGATGGTATTTCGTTTGGGTTTTTCAATATAGCTTGCACGCTTGCACCAACGCAAAACGATAGTGATGAATATTCAACAAAGAATGATCAATGATCATTTAGCAGTGATAGCCCCGACACATAGCATACGTCAATCCGTCTACGTCGACGTATGTGACTGACAGCTCAGTAAAATGCCGGCATTTAAACGTACGTCGTCACACGTACGACGGATCCGTCGCCGCAACGTACCGAAGTTGCCCAAAAGTCAACTTTTGGTATACGTCAATCCGTCGCCATGTCAGCTGATTGCTTTTGATTGTTAACCTTTAGCTACTCATGAGTTTCACTTTTTTTGCAATTTGATTTTCGAGTTTTTTCTCATTTGTATAACATTCCTCCATAAAACAAAATGGTCAAGAATTATCAGGAGATGTGAAGTTACTGAAAACTGAATTTCAATAGGGCAACTTAAAAGAGAAATTACAAAATATTCTAAAGAGTTAAATTTTTGCCACCACCTCTGTAGTTAAAGGTTAATCAAACAGCTGATTTGTGTATATCCGCCAACGTTTCCTATGTGGCGACCTCTCCGTCAAGTACGTGAGCTGTCAGTCACATACGTCGACGTAGACGGATTGACGTATGCTATGTGACGGGCCTATGAAACAAATTTACTGCAGGGTATATGTATACATACACAAATGTCACTTTTCATTTCTGCCAAATCAAAAAAGCACTGTGCTGCCAAATCAGCACGGAAAAAACAAATCGAACAGGGCGGATCAGAAATTGAACCAGCAATTTATCTGGTTTAATCGAGCTGAAATCTTTGTTGTTGCATTTACATGCAAAAATTTTTATCTGGGTTAGGATCACCGTATGTGAAACACGGCTAGAAATGACCTGTGCGGTTTATTGTACCCGGCCAGAATGGTCTACACCTTTTCCAGATTGAAATCAGAAAACTCAAATTGTATTTCAGAAAACGTTTAATGAATTTCAGAATTGATAATTGGATTTCAGAAAAGGTTATTGGATTTCAGAATATTCAATTGGAATTCAGAATTTGTGAATTGGATTTCAGAATAAGCAATTGGATTTCAGAAAACTAAAATTGGATTTCAGAATATTCAATTGGACTTCAGAGTATGTGAATTGGATTACAGAAATCGTCAAGTGGATTTCAGAAAATACCTATAGAACTGTTTTTGCCATGTAAATACTTGATTATGTATATATCTGTAGTACATAACTCATATGAATTTATACATAACATGAATTGAACTTACAAATTATTTTCCAACTTTACGAAAGAAAGTTTATGGTATCTGAAATTCAATTGACGTCTTCCGAAATCGAATTGTCTACTTCTGAAATCCAGTCCGCACATTCTGAAAACCAATTACCTATTCTGAGATCCAATTTATGTTCTCTGAAACCCAATTGCCTATTCTGAGATGCAATTTATGTTCTCTGAAAACCAATTACCTATTCTGAGATCCAATTTATGTTCTCTGAAACCCAATTGCCTATTCTGAAATCCAATTAGCAGGTTCTGAGATCCAGATAACTATTCTTAAATCCAAATGACAAAATCTGAAATTCAATAGGCCTATTCTGAAATTCTGATTTCAATCCGGAATATTAATTAAGAAGCAGAAGAAGAAGAATAAGAATAAGAAGAAGAATAAGAATAAGAAGAAGAAGTAGAAGAATTATGCGTACGTTCCCAATTGAGTGTTCATAAAAGCTTGATATCGGAATAATTGTGTAAAAGCATATTAAGTAATATAAGATTAATGTGATTAAAGTGGTCTCAATTTCATAACTTTTCAAATAAAAGCATTTCTCTTTTCATGGAAAATTGTGCACTTTTGCAATCGCAAATTTAAATACTCCATCTAAACCACTTTAACGCGCAAACATTTTTTCCTTACAATATGGCTTCCATTAGCTTCCATGTAAATGAATGAAAAGAAAAAATAAAAGCTTTCCGTGAAATACATATGCTATTGTTGACGTTTCAAAAGCTCAGCAAGCATGCACAGCTACAAATCGCGGCAAATACTGTATAATTTTTAAATAAACATTGACACGGTAAAAATGAAAAAAAAAAAAAAAAAAAAATGGAGCAAGTCATGATTGCACAGTGCTGAAACAGCTGAGGATTACCGGCTATCATGGGCAAGCTCAAACAGCTGTGACGGTGTAAAAACAATGGATTTAGTTACTAAAAGCCAACATTGAGTGGCCGAGTAGAACTGGTTAACCAAAAAAAAAGAGGGAAAATTGAGTAAAATGAAAATATAGAAAATAGAAAAGAAGCTAAAAATAAACAAAAGACCTGGCAAAATAAAAATAAGGGAATGAATATGCTAAACAAAGCAAAGCAACAAAAATCAAGCAGTAGGGAAAAGTGGCAGTCAAATTGTTGTATGGACTACAGCAGGGCTGCTCACCTCATAGGCACTCAAAGCACAATTGTTTTTGTTTTGTACCGAATCATAGGCACAGATACATATTTTCACTTCAAATATGAAAATAAAATTTTCTTTGCACTCCCATAAGCACTCAGATATAAAAATTTTTTTTTTTTTTTTTTTTTGATGCATCAATACATATGTACTATGTACATACATATGTACATCTATTGAGCAATAATAAATTGGTGGCTGCTTCAAAACCCTCACCATTCATCTTGGTGTATCGGGGCACAGCAGCTGGTAGACTCTGATGACTGATCAACGAAAATCCTACTGTCCCCCAAACATATCAAAAAATTGTTGTGTACACAAAAGCATCTATTGAATTATAATTTTTTAATACAGAAAGATATGCACATAGAGGCGCAGGTTCGAGTCCTAGAAAAGTCAAATTGAAACTAATTTAAATTGATTTTTTTTAATTCTTAAATTTATTTATAATTGAAATTCGATAAGAAAATTTTAAAATTACTTTGCTGTTTTAGGAATTTGGTGTATTGGTGAAATCGGTGTATGTGAATAAAACTAAAGCTGATTCCACATAGAACTTTGTGTTGCGCTACGTGACACTTTCTGCGTGACAGCTGAGATTAAAATACATGTATCTATATGAGGTTTCTCACATAACAAAAAGTAACGCAACGCCGAAGTTACGTAAAGCACAAAGTTGCCCAATTCTCAACTTTTGGGGGCGTTGAAATTTTTTTTCAGTTTCACTTCAATTCAAAAGTAAATAAACATATTTACATTTCACACAATTGAAAAATAATTTAATAGATTTTTATTTTCTAATTTACTTTTTTGTAAATAAAACGGAGAATGAGAGATTTTTCAGAAAATAAATATTTTTTGAGTGATGTTGCAGCGTTCAATGTGGCATAGTTTTTCAGTTTTGCGTTGTTTGACATAGAAAGCGGCGTAACGCAAAGCGGAAAAAGTTTTATGTGGAATCAGCTTAAGAATATCAGCAGATGTGCACAAATGTAAAGTAACATTCCATTCTACAGCGCGCTGCTAATTTTTTCAACTTTTCTCTCAAATCTGTAAATTACCATCACTCAACTCTGGTAATGTTAACAAGATGCAATAAGCAAAAGCAGAAAAAATGCAAAGACAACTAATTGCTGGAAGTAAAATGAAATCCCCCAAATCGTGTTGCTTTGCTTTTGCTTAACTATACAAGCAAACACGGCTCAGCTGAAAACTGAAGCGAATGAATCGTGTTCTCGTTTTTTACTCGGCTGGCTGAGTTTGCTAATTTACTTTTCATTAGCAAAAGCAAAGCAAAAGCAAATGCAGCAAAAGTAGCTAAGCAATTTCAAACCCTGGTTCAAATTCTATTTATAGCACGGTTGCCGAACTTGGTAATTACCAAAATAGGTTATTTTTCGCTGTTGTTTTCTTGGTAACTTTCACATCTGTTTGGCAATTTTGTTTTCAAGAAGTTGTTTACTATTTTTGGTATACAAGAAAATATGGAAGTGATAATAGGACAATGAGAATATTTTGGAGCGCTGACTGTTCATTGTGAATATGCACAGGCAAATAAAGAAGAGCATATCTCCGATTAAAAACTGAAATAGTTTTGTTGGGGTAAGTGGAAAAAAATTCAACAACTATTTACAGCGAAGGTTGAGTGTATAGCTATTTCACGAAAAACCATTTTCGATCATCAGCACTCTTTTCGGAAGTGGATGCACCGGGGATTGAACCCGAGTCCATTCCATCTTCAGCCGCAATGACCCAACGGATAAACACACTCGGCCATTGAGACTCTGTGCAAGCTGTTGGATTTTCCCCACTTTTGCCTTTTTCATTTTCAACATTAACGTTAGTGTGTATATGCTTTTGCATATATTCTCCACAAACGTGCTGAATTTTTGTTGTAGGCAGTTTGCAATGAACATTGTTGTTGGTATTTATTTTATGTATGTATATACCAAACAGAAGGTAATTTCACTTTAAACTTTTTGACGGCTATTGAATTTTTCTGAAGTATCTTTTTTGTAAACATCATGAGTGAGGCTGCCATATTGTAAAAATATAAAAATAGAGATTTTTTAAGAAAATTTGGTAATTTTAGTTTTAGTTGCAGAAAGCTCAGAAATTATCAAAGAAAGTCATATATTATTATAAGGGATGTGAAAAGTGAGAAGTATTTGGCTCGAATATTTAATACAAAGCCTTACGCAATACAACAGACAGAGCATTTAACAAAGAAGTAAGGCTGGAGTCATCGTTATGTCCGAACAAATTTTTTCTTTACATTTTTTTTTAACAGGATGTCTTTGAGATATTTTCAATTAACGTATCTACAGCTTCGAGATTTTTGTTCTCAAAGCTTTCCACTAATTGCACTCTAAAAAAATACATATTTGTATTTGTATATGTAACGTTTTGTTGTTTGTGCTACTAATATCGCTAGCACCGAAATGCAGTGAGCACATCAACGAGTTCTTTGGAAGATCAACTTCCTCTATTTGGCACGCTTGAAGCCATTGATTCCTTATAAACGGAATTGCTGGAAACCTAAAAAACTTCACCGCTTGGCCTTTGCAAAAGTGCCCGGTATTTTCGCATACCCTGAAGAGGAAGCTCATTTTTAAAATCTTTTTTCACAAATTACGCGTATGAAAGTAAATTTATTTATTTATTTAGTTTGCAAAAATCACAATTGCTTTTTTGAAAATAAATTAATTTATTTTCACAAACTTCAGATTTCGGCCCAAGAAAACATTTGCTGCTGTTTACTCTGGTAGCATGATTTCAATGAAATGCCATAAATCCAATAAAAGTCAAATGGCTAAGATGGCTGCCCACGTCAATAAGTGATTTTACCTTCTATTTTTCTACCATGTATGTGCCTATGATTCATATTGAATGTGCAGAGCAGAGATCAGCATGCGATAAATATTTTGTGATTTAGAGTATACTCATAAAAAATGCGGTGGGAGTATGACCGCAACCGCAAAATATGCGAACATAATAAACACCGCACCGCATTTTCTTGATCAATTCCGGTATACGGTAGTATGGATATCACAACACCGCAAACACCGCATATCGCAAACACCGCATACCGCAAACACCACATTTCCCAAATAGAGATATTTACAATGTTGCCAGTGCGATTTATTGTTTGTAATTTTTACCGTCTTATGGATTTCTGATGAAAAATACTACTGATTACAAATTGATTTTAACCAAAGAATATCTATACAGGAAAACTCTCAGGGTTGTTTTTTTTTTAAGTTTTTCATTGAAAGGGCCACTTAAAATTTAGAGTTTGTTTACATTCAAAATAATTTGACTAATGAATTTCAAAATAAAAATATGTACTATTTACATGAAATAGAGTTTTTCCTAAAATCCTTGAATTACATTTATGGCTTCTTAGTAATACACATAAGTTTTGTTTACACATTTTTGTTTGTCTGTGACATAATTCTTTATTTTCCAACGAGGCATTCATTCAATTTGCACAGTCGACAAAATTGGCTACGATACATTGATTGAAACCGAAGTTTTTGTCATTTTATTGGAGCAACAACAATACACATGTTTATTTTTATACATTTTATTATGCGCCCGTCGGAATGAATACTTTTCCGTCAATCTAGCAATTCGTTTAACTGAGAAACATAGTTGAATTAGATGTCTTTTTTACGGCAAAGATGAAGTACTGAATGTGTCCATCGTCATTTAAATGCATTTAATTCAACTATGTTGTCAATTAAACGGATTGCTAGTTTGACGGAAAAGTATTCATTCTGACGGCCCTATTAGTCGTATTGGATTTAAAAATGAAATTTTTTGATTATTTCATTATTGAAAAATATTTTATTATGTACTAGCTGACCCGGCAGACGTTGTTCTGCTAAAACTTATTCCTATGAAGCCTAAAGAAAAGTCTTTGATTACCGTATTGCTAACCATTATCTTAGAGTCCATCTTAATGACTGCGAATAACAAAAAATTGTCTATTCTCTGAATAAAAGTTATAGTTATATTCGCCGCGACAAACCTACTTCCCCCGATCCCTGTCACTATCTCAATCCCTATCCCTATCCCTATCCCTATCCCTATCCCTATCCCTATCCCTATCCCTATCCCTATCCCTATCCCTATCCCCATCCCTATCCCTATCCCTATCCCTATCCCTATCCCTATCCCTATCCTTATCCCTATCCCCATCCCTATCCCTATATCTATCCCTATCCCTATGCCTATTCCTATCCCTATCCCTATCCCTATCCCTATCCCTATCCCTATCCCTATCCCTATCCCTATCCCTATCCCTATCCCTATCCCTATCCCTATCCCTATCCCTATCCCTATCCCTATCCCTATCCCTATCCCTATCCCTATCCCTATCCCTATCCCTATCCCTATCCCTATCCCTATCCCTATCCCTATCCCTATCCCTATCCCTATCCCTATCCCTATCCCTATCCCTATCCCTATCCCTATCCCTATCCATATCCCTATCCCTATCCCTATCCCTATC
This sequence comes from Urophora cardui, assembly GCA_960531455.1. Lineage (NCBI taxonomy): Eukaryota > Metazoa > Arthropoda > Insecta > Diptera > Tephritidae > Urophora > Urophora cardui. The sequence goes on along the minus strand of OY482670.1, from coordinate 28,749,808 downwards.
CCTACCCCTATCCCTATAGCTACCTACCTTTACCTTACCGGGACCGTCCATCACCATCCGGGCCCACTACTTTAGCCATCTCTGGGAAACAGCCTTAGAAATCACAATGAAAATAGCTGTATGTGGAAGCCTGCTCAACGCTTTTCATTTTCTACCAATATCGCTCGAAAACATTCAGGGGTTATCCGGGTTCACGCTTTGACCCAAATCTTGGAACCCGGCCTAGGCATCACTATTTAAAAAGCTTCCACAATATATCATTTAAAAAGCTCTTTGCTGAAGTCCTCCTCAACAGCTTTCATTTGATACCAATATCGCTCAGAAACTTTCCAGGGTCACTCGGTCCCACGTTTGAACCCATATCTGGGAACCCGGCCTAGGTATCGCAATAAAAATAACTTTATGTTGAAGGCCTGTTAAACACCTTTCATTTGATACCAATATTGCTCGAAGGCTTGGTGGATCGATCTGGGTCCTCATTTAGGCCTGTATTCCGGGAAGCTCCCAATTTTTCGAAATTCTATATACCCTACTATGTGCACTAACACCACATGAATCTACTGTGAAAATTTCATAAAGAACGGTTGGTTACTTTGGGAATTTATAGAGGACACACATCCACAGATGCACACATACGCACATACACACCGATTTTTCCAATTTTCGGACTTTTCCGGAGGGATTTTCCAAAATTTTCTTCCGTACGAACCATCTCCTCCAGAATACGAACAATTGACAAAAAGTTTTACAGAAATCGGCCCAGCCGTTCTCGTCTGATGAGGTTAGTAACATTTTTTACACCATTTTTATATATATAGATTCAAAAAACTGCCACAAAAAACAAAGCACACAAAAATAAAAAAAAATACTTGAGAATAAATTTGCTGTAATCAGACACACATATCTATGTATTTATGTACAAACAAAAATGAATTTTCAATTGCCTATACCTTTGCAGTGTGTGAAAAATTTCCGGCAACACTGAATAGTATACAAATAAACAAATGCGGTGTTTGCGGTGATTGCGGTGTTTGCGATATACGGTGTTTGCGAAATTTACAATAACAAATGTGTAATGAAAAAATATTCAAAAAATGAAAGCACTGTAAAAAATTAGTATTCAAAAAATTTTCATATAAAAATTAAAAAATTTGTATGTATGTGATACTACCATTTGAAAATAAATTCTAAAATAATATTTGATTGGAATTCATAAAAAAAATTAAATGAGCAAAAAAAAGTTTTTCAGTGCATATACAAAATAGGTAGATGTCTTGAGTTTTGTACTTTCAATACGAGAGCGTTGAGCAGCCCTGGATTACAGGAATGGAATAAAATAAAACTTTTGGAAAAGCTTTTGTCTTATTTAGAAAAGCCATCAAAAAGGTTCCTAAAATACACCGAAATTCATGATAAGTAAAAGAGTCATAAAACGTTCCGAATACATTGGACTCGGTGTGATTTTTGTAATCGCTTTGGGAGCACGCCTCTGGAACGTTTTTTTTTTTTTTGGCTCATTTACGGCTCAAAAAGAGCTAAAGAATTAAAAGAATGCTTCGAAAAATGTGCGTATAGCTCCTAAAATTAGAGGCGTTGCCCTTCTAGGGACGAGAAGTGTGCAGAACTAAAGCAACTAAGTCGGAGTCTGTCAAAAGCTGCATATTGACAAAGAAGATGTTCCAGAATGCCATCAGCATCGGATTCGTTGCATGCCGCGCACGCCTGACTGTAGATCAGTCCCATTTTGAACCCATGAGATGGTGTGAGACAGTGCTGTGTTAGTAGGTATAACGACCGCCAAACTCCAGTCTGCTCTAGGAAGTATGAGTGAGCGGGTAATAATAATAATAATAATAATAATAATAATAATAATAATAATAATAATAATAATAATAATAATAATAATAATAATAATAATAATAATAATAATAATAATAATAATAATAATAATAATAATAATAATAATAATAATAATAATAATAATAATAATAATAATAATAATAATAATAATAATAATAATAATAATAATAATAATAATAATAATAATAATAATAATAATAATAATAATAATAATAATAATAATAATAATAATAATAATAATAATAATAATAATAATAATAATAATAATAATAATAATAATAATAATAATAATAATAATAATAATAATAATAATAATAATAATAATAATAATAATAATAATAATAATAATAATAATAATAATAATAATAATAATAATAATAATAATAATAATAATAATAATAATAATAATAATAATAATAATAATAATAATAATAATAATAATAATAATAATAATAATAATAATAATAATAATAATAATAATAATAATAATAATAATAATAATAATAATAATAATAATAATAATAATAATAATAATAATAATAATAATAATAATAATAATAATAATAATAATAATAATAATAATAATAATAATAATAATAATAATAATAATAATAATAATAATAATAATAATAATAATAATAATAATAATAATAATAATAATAATAATAATAATAATAATAATAATAATAATAATAATAATAATAATAATAATAATAATAATAATAATAATAATAATAATAATAATAATAATAATAATAATAATAATAATAATAATAATAATAATAATAATAATAATAATAATAATAATAATAATAATAATAATAATAATAATAATAATAATAATAATAATAATAATAATAATAATAATAATAATAATAATAATAATAATAATAATAATAATAATAATAATAATAATAATAATAATAATAATAATAATAATAATAATAATAATAATAATAATAATAATAATAATAATAATAATAATAATAATAATAATAATAATAATAATAATAATAATAATAATAATAATAATAATAATAATAATAATAATAATAATAATAATAATAATAATAATAATAATAATAATAATAATAATAATAATAATAATAATAATAATAATAATAATAATAATAATAATAATAATAATAATAATAATAATAATAATAATAATAATAATAATAATAATAATAATAATAATAATAATAATAATAATAATAATAATAATAATAATAATAATAATAATAATAATAATAATAATAATAATAATAATAATAATAATAATAATAATAATAATAATAATAATAATAATAATAATAATAATAATAATAATAATAATAATAATAATAATAATAATAATAATAATAATAATAATAATAATAATAATAATAATAATAATAATAATAATAATAATAATAATAATAATAATAATAATAATAATAATAATAATAATAATAATAATAATAATAATAATAATAATAATAATAATAATAATAATAATAATAATAATAATAATAATAATAATAATAATAATAATAATAATAATAATAATAATAATAATAATAATAATAATAATAATAATAATAATAATAATAATAATAATAATAATAATAATAATAATAATAATAATAATAATAATAATAATAATAATAATAATAATAATAATAATAATAATAATAATAATAATAATAATAATAATAATAATAATAATAATAATAATAATAATAATAATAATAATAATAATAATAATAATAATAATAATAATAATAATAATAATAATAATAATAATAATAATAATAATAATAATAATAATAATAATAATAATAATAATAATAATAATAATAATAATAATAGTAATAGTAATAATAATAATAATAATAATAATAATAATAATAATAATAATAATAATAATAATAATAATAATAATAATAATAATAATAATAATAATAATAATAATAATAATAATAATAATAATAATAATAATAATAATAATAATAATAATAATAATAATAATAATAATAATAATAATAATAATAATAATAATAATAATAATAATAATAATAATAATAATAATAATAATAATAATAATAATAATAATAATAATAATAATAATAATAATAATAATAATAATAATAATAATAATAATAATAATAATAATAATAATAATAATAATAATAATAATAATAATAATAATAATAATAATAATGCCGCCCACTGCCGAGAGGTGACCGCTGCTCTTAAAAAACCCAATAATTGGATTTTTACTAATTAGAAAATTTTTTTGGTGTTTGCTCGGACCGTGGTTTGAACCCGAGACCTCTGGCATAGCAGGCGAGCACTCTACCCACCGCACCACAGCGACCACCTCCGCCTTCACTTACTCGGGACAAAACATTGCAGCTCCCACCCTTGCATCCACATTTGATAAGTTGACGGTTGGCTCGTTGTCCTTTCATCCATTCTTTCTGTCCTAATATTACCCCTGGTCCCCTCTTGAGGTCGGTTTTGGAAGTAACGTCGTCTGAGCTGCCGTTTAGCCCCTGTACGTTGCTAAGCTATCCTGTCACTCTGAGACGTAGCGCCGTCTTCTCGATATCGAGGGAAATTTTAGGGCAGATGAGCTTGCGAGGCAAGCCACTACCGATCAGGTTTTTCCTGACAAAGAACGCATAGGTTTGCCGTTTGCCACATGCAAGCTAATGCTTAAACGGCATATCTATAAACCAGACCTGGGTAATATCAAGTACCAGTACGACTTGTGACAAGTACATTTTAAAAGAATTGTACTAGTACTGGTACTTGCATTCCCAAATTTTCAAGTACTAGTACAAGTACAAGTACAAGAAATTGAAAAAGAATTGAAGTTTTAGCAAATACTTGAAAGTAATTGAAAAGAATTGAAAGTACTTGAACCGATTTTTCAATTCTTTTCAAGTACTTTCAAAGAATTGAAAATCGATTCAAGTACATTTTTCAATTCTTTTCAAGTACTTTCAATTCTTTTCAATTCCTTGTACTTGTACTTGTACTAGTCTTGAATATTCTGAAAGTACTTGGCACGGACTCATTACTTCAAGATCAAAATATAAAGTCCAATTACTACTCAGTATTACCCAGGTATGCTATAAACTAGCAAGCGAGAGATGGCAACAGAACCCAGCAAATCGAACATCAAAATAAACCTGGCCGAATTGGGATCACAAGCGATCTCGTCAAATATGCACTCTAAGGAGAGAGGAAATCTCGAACCTTCGTGGGGTTGGTCACAAGACACTGCCTCAACGGGAAACACGCAGAGAGACTGGGTGCACGCTACCGTAGATGCTGCAGAAGCTGCAAAGATGATGAGGAAGAGGAGACAATCGAACACCTCATTTGCCATTGCCCGGCTCTTAACAGCGCCAGACGACGCTTTATTGGGGCACCTTTCCTGGATGGCCTATCTAAAGTCGTGGATGTCGACATAAAGGACCTGGTGAATTTCATTAGGTCAAACTGGTTTAAAAGGGAGGTCTCTGCACTGGCCTAAGTGTGCCCCTATGGCAGTTACTCTAACATAACCTACGTCAGCTTGCTGTCCAATATGTCCAGATATGTATTTTGTGAAAGGTTTCATGGTTAGCGTGTGATTTCCCAATTTAAGAGGAATAACTTGTATTTTTTCACAAAAAGCACAAAGTCCGTTTTGTCTGGACTTATTTATCTACAAAATTTCAAATTGGCTAAGTTTCTAAGACAACGCTGCTCCACAACTGTTGAGCTCAACAGTTGCCAACAGTTGGGTAGCAGGTGAGTTTAACAGCTTTGTCTTAGAAACGGCTTGGTGAATTTATCAGCTGTTATGTTGAGCTCAAGTAGCGAACAACATTTGTGATGGAAAAAATGGCGACAAGTTGTCAACTGTTGAGCTGAGCGAAACTACTCAACAGCGCGTTTCTAAGACAAACACTCAACAGTTGCGGAGCAGCTTTGTCTTAGAAACTCACCCATTGATATCGGTACCTATTTTTCCTCATTCACCTTTCCTTTCGAGTCAACCGCAACACGTACTGCGTTTTAATGGAAAATGCGCACTTAACGCTACTTTGAAGCAGCTGGCTGCCGAGAACGTTGCATACTTTTAGTATACGTTTAAGTAAGCGGTGGCCAGTAGCCAATGAAAACAGAAATTCAAATATAAATAATTGATATTAGTATATGTATGTATGTACTAGTATGTCCTACGTAGCTACACAGTTATTACATGTAAATATTTACTTTTGCGCAAATGTAAAGTGCAAAGCTATAAAAGCTTGAAGTTATTTGTATAAATTGCATTTCGCCCAAAAGTGTGCAACAACCTTAATGCCCGCAAATATGCAATAACATTTGTTTACATACAAAAATAAATTGCAACAATAATAGGTATGTGTGTTTTATATTTAAGTTTAAGAGAACGAACGCCAAGCGCAAAATAAATGTGGGCATTTTTACTCTCAAAGGATAAGCGGCATGAAGGCTGCACGAGGCTATGGCAAAATGGGATAATAAATTTCAATTCAATCAATAAGTAACAGGTACATATGTAAACAAGAGTTGGTTGTGTGTAGCAGCTATGGTTTGCAGAGTTCGAATGGCCAATGCTGAAACCAGGGACCGTAACGGTTATAAGTGATATCGAAAAAGTTGATTTTTAACGATTATTTTCTGTTTTATTTTTTGCTCAGAAAATAAAAGTTTTTCTTGAGTTTTATTTTTTGATCAGAAAATAAAAGTTTTTTTTGAGTTTTATTTTTCCCTCAGAAAATAAAAGTTATTTTTTGAGTTTTATTTTTCCCTCAGGAAATAAAAGTTTTTTTCTGAGTTTTATTTTTCGATCAGAATATAAAAGTTATTTTTTGAGTTTTATTTTTCCCTCAGAAAATAAAAGTTTTTTTCTGAGTTTTATTTTTCGATCAGAAAATAAAAGTTATTTTTTGAGTTTTATTTTTTTGCTCAGATAATAAAAGTTATTTTTTGAGTTTTATTTTTATGCTCAGATAATAAAAGTTTATTTATAAATTTTACGTATTTATGTGACGCGAGCACATATATACTATTAAAAATGTAATTTTGTGTATGTATGTGATTAGGTACATAAATATGTATCATTTAGAAACTCTGTAGAAGGACAGAAATATAGTTGTTGTATGTGAAGCATTTACTTAAATCTAATAACTTTAAACGAGCAATTCTTGTATATATAATTACAACATTACACTTTTAATAGTATATATGTGCTCGCGTCACATAAATACGTAAAATTTATAAATAAACTTTTATTATCTGAGCAAAAAAATAAAACTCAAAAAATAACTTTTATTATCTGAGCAAAAAAATAAAACTCAAAAAATAACTTTTATTTTCTGAGGGAAAAATAAAACAAAAAAAACTTTTATATTCTGATCGAAAAATAAAACTCAAAAAATAACTTTTATTTTCTGAGGGAAAAATAAAACTCAAAAAATAACTTTTATTTTCTGATCGAAAAATAAAACTCAGAAAAAAACTTTTATTTTCTGAGGGAAAAATAAAACTCAAAAAATAACTTTTATTTTCTGAGCGAAATATAAAAATCAAAAAATAACTTTTATTTGCTGAGGGAAAAATAAAACTCAGAAAATAACGATTAAAAATCAATTTTTTTATAGAAATCGAAAAAATAAAAGTTAATGCACCTAGAGGTAGTCTGCGTTACGGTGATTACATCTGTGTACTTCTTTTGCGTTTAGCGTTTCTCCTTCAGTATGATTTTTTTAGTCAAAATTTAAAAAATAACGATTATTTGCAATCCCTGGCTGAAACGAAAAAGGAAATTGTGCAGCAATGCAAGTGAGCAATGCCGCTGACTGAGTACGGCTAAGCTGGCGCTGGTAAATGCAAAAATGCACACTTTTTGCACAGGTGTTGGTCAATCAATACAAGGGATTTAAAAAAAAAAAAATAAATAAGGTTTAGGTGGCGAAAATCGGGGGGAAAATCATTGTAGCGCTCGAAAAAACTAAAAGTGGGCATGGACATCGGCAATAGGAGCAGCCGCACAACAAGGCTGTACTATCTAAAGGCCTCTTTGTTTTTGTTTTTGTTTTCGCTTTTGTTTTTGCTTTTATTTTAACTTTTATTCCATTTCTTGTTCTTTTGAGCCGCTCAAATCAGCTTTGCTGAAATTCAGCGCGTGAATGTTTTTGTTTCATTTCTTATTATACTCAGCTGTACTAGTACACAGAGTATTATAGTTTTGATTTCATAACGGTGGATTGTAACAGAATGAAATAATCGAGATAGATATGGACTTATATATCAAAATTATCAGGGTGAAAAGAGAAATCGATTGAGCCATGTCCGTCCGTCCGTCCGTCCGTCCGTACGCACGATAACTCGCGCAAAAATTGAGATATTTTGATGAAATATGGAATGCAAGTTGGTATCGAGACTGGGACGGTTGGTATTGAAAATTGGCGAAATCGGACCATGACCACGCCCACTTTTCCTATATAGAAAAAATCGTAAATTTGGTATCTCAGCCACTAATATAGCTAGAGTGATGAAATTTTACCCACTTATTGGGCTCAGGCCCTTATGAAGAAATTTGACGAAATTTTGGAAAATGGGCGGTGCCACGCCCACTTATTAAGGGTCAAACATTGAAAGTTTTATATATCATAACTCAGAAACCGTTAATGATATATCGATGAAATTTGGTATGCGTGAGTTACTTACTTAGACAAATGTTTTGACGGAAAATTGTCAAAATCGGTTGACGGACACGCCCACTTTTATATATGGGAACTATAAAGGGGCCTAATAAAAACATTTTAAGCGATATCTTTGTCAAATATAGAGATAATTCATAGAAATTTTGTGGTATGATTTCTACAATAGACCGGAAACAAAACATAGAAAAATTTTGGAAAATGGGCGTGGCACCGCCTCTTTTTAGACAACGGAATCTACGAGATTTCGGAGCCCATAACTCGACAAATAACTGAGATATTATGATGAAACTTAGTTTGTACACTTTTATAACTTGTGTTAATAGACACGCCAAAATTTATTGAAATCGGTTTATGGCCACGCCTACTTTTCAACAAAGATATTTCTGGAACACCCTTTTGGAATTTGTAACGTGACATCTTTGTAATTAGAAGTCATAAAGGAATGAAATTTTGCACAAAGAATAATATTCATATGCTTAGTTGGATGGCTGATACAAATTTTGAAAATGGGCGTGGCTACTCCCACTTTATGCAGCACTCGCTTTATATAAAATACACCGTGTTTCCATCAAACGAAAACAAACAATGAAAGCATACAGCTGAGTATCTAATGTTCGATTCCACTCGAACTTAGGCTTCCTTACTTGTTTTTATCTGTTTTCGATTTTTGTTTTTGGTCTGCGCAAAGGTAATGCTTTTTGAAAGTTTTAAAAGCGCATAATAGTTTTACTTACGGTATGTTTTTTTTTTGTTTTTGTTAGTAAACAAGATAAATGCAATGCCGGATTCCAATGCGAATGCAACAGCCATGTCCGTGAAGGAAATGAGATCAGATGAGTGCCGGTGGAATTGTAAAATTTAAAGGATATTTGCAATGTTGGCGATGCTGAAGGTTTCCACGATTTTTGTTTTGTATGTATGTGTGTATTAAAGGAAAAAGTTAACTCTGAGCTACACTAAAAAATTTTGAACTTGAACGCACACAACAATGCAGGCCATGCACTCAAATGTTTGAGTAAAATAAATACGAGGCCTCTGAGTGAACACAATAGCAGTGTCCACTCAACTCGTAGCACTCTCACAAGTAACGATCCACTCTTAGCAGAACACGTGTCGCAATGAACATCATTGTTTTTGTGTGAATGAATGCTGTGCAGGAAAATTTGTGTGCGAGTGAATGAAGTTTATGAGTTAACACTGTTAACTCTGTCGACTGCTATGACTTTTTTTTTTTTTTTTTTTACGAGGAGGAAGCACCGAAAGCCTTTACCCCGTCAGTGTGGGACTCTAACCCGAACTAAACCTCCTACTGTCATCGTACCGAACCCCCCGGTACTACCGTCAAGCTACCGTCGGGAGGTGGGTTGAGCACTAGGCTCGCAGTCCGTAATGGTCGCGTTATTGCCCTCAGTCTGCCTTAGAAGGCTTCACCCATATTTTTTTTTTTATAAAAGTTCACAATATTAGGTGGTCTGCGGAGGCCAAAGCTCCGTACCACGCGCATTGACGGATGCAGGAGGCCTAGCTCCTGACACGTTGGAAGCCACGACATCGTCACTCTTCCAGCCATCAAGTACCTCGGGATTATGTTGGATAGGAGACTATCATTTAAAAACCACCTTGAGTATGCAAACGTGAAGACCTCAACAACAGTAACAGCACTAACGCGCATAATGCTGAATTCGCGTGGACCAAAGCAGCGACGACGGCAGCTTCTTGCGAGCGTCGTAAGGAGTCAAATCCTCTACGGCGCTCCCGTGTGGCACCACGCCACAGAGCGTCAATCATACTTTCGGGGTATTAACTCCACTTACCGTCTGTGTGCTGCGCGTTTAAAACCGTGTCAGATGGGGCTGCGCTTGTTACTTCCGGGCTATACCCCATAGACATACTGGCGGAAGAAGCTGCAATGATCGCACAAAACGGAGTCGACCGCTCAGAGGCGCGTGAGGCCAGCATAAAAAGCTGGCAACTTAGGTGGAACAACACCACGAAAGGACGCTGGACACATAGATGTATACCAGACTTGAGATGCTGGTTGCTAAGAGCTCATGGAGAAGTCGATTTTTACTTGACTCAGTTCTTAACTGGGCACGGCTGCTTCAAGGCTTATCTCTACCCTTTTAAGCACGAGTTAAATCCAACATGTGACCACTGTGGAGGGCAAGCAGTTGAGGATGTGTATCACGTATTCTTTGAGTGTCCAAGATTCTACGAATCTAGAAGTAAGCTCCGCAGAATATGTGGAAGTGACTATTCACCTGAGTCGCTCGTAAAGCATATGCTATAAAGCAGTTCAAAGATTCGACTGCTATGACTAGACGTGCGCCATTGCGTGCACAAAAGCAGTGGCATATGTATGGATATATGAATGGGTTTTTCACAGAAATTCAACATTAAAATTCCTTTGGGTTTTTCACAGACAAAAAATAAAACTATGTCTGTGATAAAAATGTGCTTTTGAAATCATTTATTTCTGCTTTTTGGTGACAAAAAATTTCGATTTGTAAAAAAATGCTAAACTAAGTAGAACACGGAAAAAATTAAAATTACTCACTGTCAAAAAAAAAGTTTTGATATAAATTTTTCAATGAGTGTTTGGATTTTTGTTTCCAATTACCTAATTGCTATTTTAAAAACTAAAAATTTTCGATATCTGGTTTTTCATTATCTTTTCAGGATAGCAAGCAAAAAATGATTCCTGGGGTTCATTGGCAAACTTTTCTCAGAAATAATTGTATTATGAATGTTATAAGTTTTTTGACCCATTGCAACTTGATAAATATTTGTGCCGTTTTAAATCACATACATACATACATTTTTGAAGTGTAGTTATTCACGTTTGCTAATAAATTGAGTACAATCAAGCTGCAGTACATGTTTGATCTCTGATCGGCGTTCGGTTTTTTATTAATTATATGTACATTTGTAGATTTTTTCAAAATAAAACTAATATATAGATGACCCAGCCAGTATTTTTGAAAAAAAAAAAAATCAAAAATATTCATGCCCAGATGATTAAAAACGATCAGATTTAAAATAATTTTCTATTTCTGTTTGAGGAAATTCAAATATGTAAAAAGCATCAAATACTACCTACATATGTATGCGGATTTATGTACATACATATATTTTATTTTTATACATACCGGAAATTTTAAAATAAAAACAAGAAAAATATGTGAACATAATCCATTTATTAAATCACAAATAAAATTATTATTAAATTATAAAATTATTATTTACGTATTTGTATGTAAAAACATTATTTTGCCCACTAAAAGAGGATTAGACCCAATAATACATCGCTTTTCACAAAGTAATTGTTTAGCATTTGAAAATATTCTCTCAGATGAAGCACTACTTGCTGGTACTGCTAAAATTTTTAAACTCAATTTAAAAAGCAGTGGAAATCTATTTATTTAATTCCCACCATTTTAAAACATAAAATTCGCCGTGCATTACTTCGTTAACATTCCCGTATAATAACATTTCATTTTCAGCTTGATCAAGATTATTTGCTGAACTTGTGGGCTGAATAAATCCTGAAATCCTGAAATCCTAATTTCATTATTGCTTTGATCCTGTTCAGTAATAATATGTTTTATCTCGATCTTTTCTTCGCTTGTACATATCTATGTATATTGCATCAATCTCTTGGTTGGTGGAAACAAAAACAATTGATAAGTTTTTAATTACCACATCATATATATTATTTCTAATTGGTGTTTTATAAATATCCCTTTTTCTGCTCACATAATTTACCAAAATTAATAAGTAAGGCATCGTTTTAAAGGTATTAATTAGCCATGCATGCGAAACGCTGTTTTATTGGGCGTGGTACTTTTTTTAAATTGTATTTTGCAAAAATAAAATGTTTAAATTTAAACTAAAATATATGCGCCTAAAACTATGCTTTCATAATTATTTTATTCTATCAATTCAAATCTCAAATGCAGATGTCGCTCCATTTTAACAGTCGTGTATATTTTAAAACACTTTTATAAGCTTCAGCTGTATGCTTGTATGTAAACATTATATTATTTTAGGCGAACACGTGTGTATTCATTCCTACGCTAAATGTTGGCTTTTCAGTATAGGATATGCTGTACGTAGTACATAAAATATATGTATGTGTATGTATGTATACTTTTCATCACATAACGGTTGTACGTAAGACCATAAAATAATTGAGATAGATATGGACTTACATATATATATTAAAACGATCAGGATGAAAAAAATGATTGAACCATGTCCGTCCATCCGGCCGTACACACTCTAACTTGCGCAAAAATATAAATATTTAAATGAAATTGGGTACACAGATTCTAATGGGAACAGACAAAGTTGGGGTTGAAAATAAGGTATATGTATGTATTTCGAAAAACACGTAAAACATGATAATTCAGTCACTAATAAAGCCCGAGTGATGAAATGACGTTATGCCGTTATGAGGAAACATGCTGGCTGAAATTTTGAAAAATGGGCCAAGAGGGGCAAATTTTCAAAGATTTATAAGTACAAACTCAGGAACTGTAGCAGATGAATCGATTAAGCTTGAACCACTGATTTGCTTGCCAAGGCAAACGTGTGGAAAAAAATTACCCAAGTCGGCAGGGACCACATACATATATATAAAAATATATGTAAAATATATAAACAAATTTAATACACATAACTACATATATATATATATATGTATGTAGGTATAATAAAAACATTTTATGCGATATGTTTGTCAAATATATAAGTAATTGAAAGTTCCATAAGTTCCACTGTAGACATAAAACCAAATAAATATAAGTTTTTTTTAAATGAGCGTGACAGCACAAACCATATCGACTGGCGCCATGTATGTTTTATTATTTTTTGCGCAAGATGCGCACGGGTCCAGCTAGTTGGGCCATATTAATAAAGGCCAAGCATTTGCTTTTGCTTAAAATTTCAGACCTTTTACTAAAATTTTGAAATTTAGTTCATACAAATTAATGTCAAATTTTTAAAATCTTGAGTAAAAGCATTTGCTTTATTTTTATTAATACGGCCCATTATCTATCAATTTGCTGAGATGAAGTTTAAATGATTTTATACATTCTAACTTATCATTACTATTTGCGTCACACTTTCGTTTTAAAAAGTAAACGTGCACAATCACTAAATTTAAAGTCGGGTACTTATCTCCTTCTAGTTCTTTAGATGATTTTTTTTTTGCAACTGAATTACTTACATCCAGTGCTGGAAAAACATCGATCTTTACGAGTATCGATATTTTCGATATTTTTGAGAAAAAACATCGATATTATCGATATATCGACCTTTATATTAGAGCTCTAGATACCCGGGTATCGAACAATTCGAAAAGATCGAATTTGTCTGAGGCTCGTTTGTTGTTCAAATGCCCGTACAAACATTCGAGCTTACAGACAAAAAAAAAAATTGTATCAGGAAAACAAAAATAAAAAAAGTACATAATATTATGAGGACAACAAAAAAAAAATAAACAAACGAAAAATACAAACTTCAAATGCCCGCATTGTTCAAATGCCCGTGCAAACATACGGGTAATAGACAAACAAACAAGTGTTCGAGAATTTGAACAGCATTTGTTCGGGCTACTCGAAAATGTTCAAAAAAAATCTAGAGGTCTACTTTATATAAACCTTAATTTAACATATCTATATATAACAGCTTTATTTTTCGAAATGTCTGCATTCATTATTGTGCCCTGAATTAAACGAGAGTGACAGTCATTTATATTACTCTAAAAATTAACTAAATAAACATTTAAGCTAAATATTTCAATTTATTATCAACAGAAATCTTTTTTGAAAAGGGAATTCAATAATCAAAAAAAAAAAAACAAAAAAGGTAAATTCTGTTCCACCCAGAAAGAGTAGGTATCAATTACAGTGGTTCACTGAAATATTTCGCATTTAAGTTATTTATAAAACCATGTTAAAGACTAAAAGGTTTGAAATAGACAAATTAATAACGCATTCTAAATACCTTTTACACTCAGAGAAAATAAATCAAAAATAAAATTTTTATTTTTATAATGCACGTTTTCAACCAAGTCATTTTATTTTAAAAATGAAATTTTTTAAATTAAAAATGAAATTTTTGGAATTAAAATGTATTTGGGATTTAAAAAGAAAATGTTTAAATTAAAAATAAAAATGAATGGAAAAAAACATAAGTTTTAGGTTCAAAATCTCATAGTGCTTAAAATAGAAATAAAAAATTTTAAATTTAAAATGTTTTTTCTTGATTTTGCAATTTACAATGAATATTAAAAAAAAAAATGTTCGTATTTACATTACTTTTAAACACAGGAATTTCTACATAGGAATCAAATTTAAAAAAATCTCCAAATTTGGGGAACTACCCACAAAACAGCAATGCTGCCTTTTACCAGCTTCTTTCCGCGTTTATCAGTGATGGATCCATGACCGTCGATATATCGAATATCGAAAAAAAAAATATCGATATATCGAAAAAGTTCAAAAACATCGATATTATATCGATATCGCTTCCAGTACTAGCCGGTACGGTACAGGCAAACATGCAGGCGGAAAAACCCTGCATTTTTCTTTGTTTGCCTAGCTGAATAAAATGAATGCACCCAACGAATGCACCCAAACTTTGAGTTCACATAACATTGAGTGATTATCACACGCTGTTCAAGTTCTAAGCGAACAGTTAACGCCTTGCATTCATATCTGGTTTATAGTGTTAGTGCGAGTCGTGTTTATGTATGCGACGAATGAATTGAGTTCGGCGCCAGCGAATAACAATGACACACAACATCGTCTTTCTGTTTGCAGTCTATTTATTCGCACACATCGTCCAGGGATGCCACTGAACAAATTTTTTTCCTACCAAAAACCTACCAAAATGGCTTCGACCCTACCAATTTTTTTTTTAATGTGAGATTTACCCATATTCAATAAATTCATTTATGGTAACTGCCAGTTTACTGGACACCCTGCAGTAACCGGACACTTTTGTTTTTTTTACCGCTTAAAATAAAAAAAAATGTAATTTTTTTTTTTTAATTTTGAAAGCTTTAGTATTAAATTTAATATTATTTGTACAAATTTCAATTAATTTTGGAATGAGTGATAAATATGTGAAGGAAGGGAGGAGGAAGCAGTAGTTTCCAGATAAACAAAAATTTGAGTTGGGGTTAAATGATATTCGGACAAGGTTGGATTGGATATTAGTGGCTGCAACTGCTCGTCAAGTGCGGAGGAAATCAGGATTTGCAATTTGTGGAATAACATTTGAGGAATAATGAGGCTGCAACTGCTCGTCAAGTGCGGAGGAAATCAGGATTTGCAATTTGTGGAATAACATTTGAGGAATAATGAGGGCAAGCAACTGATTCCGAAGGAAACGTAAGAAGATTTATCGAGGAAAATAGCGGACATTGTTTCCAACTTGGTACAGCAAACACATTAGCTCTGTTCAATAACAAAAAATTGTTACGAGTTTTTCATAAAAAGTGTCATTTTTATATGGAGAACTGTCATTTTTTACGAAAAATTCGTAACAATTTTTTGTTATTGAACAGAGCTATTTAGGGTTCAATTAGTTATGCAGTAGCTTTATTTCCATAATAGTAACAGTATCGGTATTAATTTGGTCGATTATTGGTGCAGTAACAGTAAACAGCTGAACAGTGATCATAGCCCAATAAAAGTGGCCATGAAATAGAAATTATCATATTTTGTATTAACGCTAATGGCGTATTCTCTTTTGATTGCTACGACCTTATTATTATTGGGTCATGACAGTGAACAACTGAAACAAACAATCGATCAGCTGGTTAGCGTTACGGCTGAAAACCAAAATTCATTTGGTTGTTACCGATAGCGTTACTGACTAGCGAATCACTAATCAGATACATTGTTTCCCATAAGGTTGGTTGATCAGCTGTTTTATAACGATACTGTTACTGCATAACTAATTTGAGCTTTACTACCTAGGCAGGCCTGATATCCTGTTGTGATACCACATGGAGCTCTTTATTACACACCATGTAGACGAACAACCTTTTTTGCTCCATAATAATAATAATAATAATATAATAATAATACAATGGCGCTATTATAACTCTGACGAGTTTTATGGCCGAGCTTCTCTCCCAATTCGAGATGTGCTCCTTTTTGTTTTTCCTACTAATTTTGCTCCATATAGCGTAAAATGTCAGATGCCTTTCTGTTTTCAATCTCCTCCAGTTGTGTCTGTGGGGGCAAGTGTACTTTAGGCTCGAAGAAAACGTTTCTATTTAACAGATTTTTGAAACAAAACTCTACTGAGAAGACACGTTTTCTCAACAGTGTTGTGGCAAAGTGACCAAATGTACAAAATCAGTGATGTTAGTTGAACGAAGGCAAAAACCTACCAAAATTCAAATCGTCCTACCAACCTACCAAAAGGAAAAAAACCTACCAGTTTTGGTAGGAAAAGCCCAAAAGTGGCATCCCTGACATCGTCGCCGCTGAACACAAGTTAAGAGAACGATGAATGAATTCTGCTGTGTATTCATAGCGTATGTTAACTCTTGCAACCCTTTAGTGTGTATATACGCGTATGAGTGTAATTGCATTTTATATATAGTTATTCACTACGGAGCATTGACTCAGCTGATCAAATAATAGTGTTAAGTTCTACTCAAAAATGCTGAATGAAATGGAATGGAGTAACGTACGTTCATATATGGAAGCAAATAAAATAAGAGGCCAAGATTCTGTAAGTACTTTTGTGGTTGGTTATTTTAGCATTTGAAATTTAGTTTCAGGCACACTGTGATGTAGTTTAAAACTAAAGTCCAGTTATAGAGCAGCTTTTGTGCCGGCTAAAACATCGACTGCGTTATCGACTACATGCTAAATGAGTATGAGTTTGATTAAGTCGATAATGATGTTTAACTGGGAGTTAGATTAACCGGAGGTTGATAAATCGCCCCTTTGGAATGGTTGGTTGGTTGGTTTGAGTGACGATTCCCTCTGGCTGCAATGAGCGCCGCAGCGCGGTTTTGATACCACGACTCTTGACTAAACCAGTGAAAAATAAAAAGTAAGAGCGAATAAGTAATTCGGAAACAGGGCAGCTACCGCGCCCTATATCCATCCTGTTGAGTTTCAATATTTAAGCAGCTGCTCAGGTCTGATGTCCTTGAGTTCAGAGAGGCTGTCGAAGAAAAGTTTGCCAAGGAACTTTATTCTATGTACATTGGTAGTGCGAAGGACATTGGCATAGCAGATGCTCAACCGTCTCATCCATCACTGTAAGATTGCAGCTACAACAGAAAGTGTTATGATCCAATCTCAATCCGGCCGCGTGGTTACAAATGGTCCATGGAAATATCACTCCTATCGGTGATGTATTGTGGAACGATTTTCCATCATCTCTTGTCAAGTTTGGTTTGGAGGCAAACCGATTTCGTCTAATACTCCTATCCGTGATGTACCGGTTTCGTCTAATGCTCCTATCCGTGATGTATTGTGGAACGATTTTTCATCATCCCTTGTCATGTTTGGTTTGGAGACCAACCAGTTTCGAGAAAAGACACTGAAGATGGTGCATCTCCAAACTAAACTTGACAAAACATGACGAAAAATCGTTCCATAATACATCATATTCCTACCCTCTCGGAAAAGCAAGCAACCAAAAAGTAACCCCTATCCACCTTTAGGAAGGCTGAGGATCGCATCTCATTGTATGAAAGCCACAGACTGCTACAGACCCTGCAGGTCTGCCTACCTTCATCATGTGGTTTTAGCCTCCTCGAGATAGTGCCGAGAGATTCGGCCCATGATGAAACTCAGGGGTGTAGAAACCTCCTCCAACTCTGCGATATCAAGAGTCGAGCCCTGGCTCATCAGCTATTTCGCCATTAATCGCTCATACAAATCAGCTTATCTACAATGCATAACTTCACACATAAACAATTGCTTTAACATAAAACTTAAAGCATCTTTGCTATTGTGCAATGGCAATAACATTTTAATGATAACGCAAAATATGCAGAGTTCATATGCAATATTAGGGGTATTCGCTATCCCTAGCAAGATAGCACGGATTGCAAATATCCTAGACCAAAATATGCTACACATAGAGAGCACCCCATTGCACAGTCGTAGTAAATTTTAAGAAGCAGCTTTTCTTTTTAGCCAAAGGGACGCGTTCATCACTCACTTTTTAATAAATAAATCATTTTATTTTAGTAAATTTAATAATTACACATAAAAAATAACATTTTAAGCAATATTCGAATGCTCAAATTGAAATTGAAATTAGCAATTGGCGAATGTCAGCTGACGCAGGGTCGCAATTAATTTCCTACACTTCATAGCAAATAAATATACCTAGGTTTTGGTGTAACATATTTTTGAGGTCTAGCATATTTCTGTGCGCCTGTATTTTGTTGTTGTGCGTTGTAAAACTTTGCAATCCGTGCAATCCGTGCTACGTGCTAGGGTTATGCTATGGATAGCGAATACCCCTATTGTTGGCACGTGTGCGTGTTGCACGGATATGTGTATACAATATACATATGTACATACTACGTGTGGCATCAATTACAAGCAAACCAGCAACTATGTACAATCTTTGTATACATACACAAACATTTAGTTAGAAACTTGTGCTCATTTGGCTAGCTTATCTACCGTGTGGCTTACCGTTGCCGTTGTTATATGGCCGTTGCGCTGTTAACGCTTCAGCGCGTTGCTTAATTAATTCAGCATTAAAATTTATGCAACATTTTGATAGCTCGACCAGCCGACTGGCATACTGTTGTGCAACAATATCCACTATCACAAATTATGGGTTAACTAAGTGGCCTACACTATGCAACAGCGCCTTATGGTGGAGACAGATTCAGTTCAGTTGGAGTTAACGTTATAAAGCAATGTACAAGCAAATCAACAGAGTCAATTTAGCTTTAAATTGTCTACTTGCATTTGGTTTTCACTTCTATTAAATCAAGGTTAGATTAGAGTGGCTGCCATAGGGGCACACTTAGGCCAGTGCAGAGGCCCATTGTGATACCACAAGAAGAAAACAGATTACTCCTCCTTTTTGAACCAGTTTGAAAACGTAATGAATTTCACCAGGTCCTGTATGTCGGCGTCCGCAGCCCCACATAGGCCATCCAGGAAAAGTGTCCCAAGAAAGCGTCGTCTTGCGCTGTTAAGAGCCGGGCAATGCGGTAGGGTGCATCCAGTATTTCCGCGTGTTTCCCGATGAGTCAGTGTTCTGTGAGCACCCCCACAAAGTTCGAGATTTGCTCTCTCGGTAGAGTACATATTTGACAAGATCGCTTGTGATCCCCATTCGGCCAGGTTTATTTTGATGTTCGATTTACTGGGTTCTGTTGCCATCTCTCGCTTGCTGGTTTATAGATATGATGTTTAAGCATTAGCTTGCATGTGGGAAACGGCATACCTATGCGTTCTTTATCAGGGAAAACCTGCTCGGTAGTGCCTTGCCTCGCAAGTTCATCTGCCCTACAATAGCCATTGATATCCCTATGTCCCGGGACCCACACGAGGTGCAGACGGGTCTGTTTGGCCATCTCCTGCAGAGATCGGCGACAGTCTAGTGTTAGTTTGGAATTGAACGTGTAGGAGCCAAGAGATTTAATTGCTGCTTGGCTGTCGCTGAAGATGAATAGATCCATGTGGATAGGTTCATGTCCTATACGTTTAACATCCTCCTGACACTTCAGCCTGGTAAACGCTGTCATGGGGTAAAGCTAGCTGTAGATTCAAGTTCTGTGAAAAGACTCCACCTCCAACTTTGTTGTCCAGTTCCGAGCCATCGGTATAGATGGAAACGCTATCTGGGGTTGGGTGGCACCAATTTGGCTCTTCCCAATCATCCCTATTTGGAATGTTTGTTTTGAAGTTGCTGTCGACAGCTATTGTAGTAGTAAAGCGGTCCGTCCTACCGAGTAGAAAACCTAAATTGCTTAGGAGCCCGAAACAGTAAAACACTTGCTGCGCGCTTGCCCAGCACTGGGAAGGAGGCGACAGAAGTATTTAGGAGCCTACCAATTTAGGAATCTGTGGAATCTAGCTTCTATGGAATTTAGGAAACTTCTAAGATTTGTAGAATCCACACGATGTTTCGAGTAGATAAGTCTTCGGTTCCATGTGGTATCATAATTGCACCTTCTAGGCTTAAGTGCGCTAAGTGGAAACTAGCAGCCAGTGCAATCTAACCTAACCTATCCTTAACGTATTTTAATAAATTTAGACTTTGTATGGTGAATGTAGTTAAATTAGGGTTCCGTTCTTCTGTGGCAATGTTCTATTAGCCTAATGTCTGACTATGGCATAACATTGCTGCATAGTGTTATCTATCCATAATAAATAAAACCCAACGCTTACGCCTATATACACGCTTCACCTACAGATTTTCATTAATATCATTTTCGGTGTGTTTCCATAGACATCGCAGTCAAGCAAGCTACTGAAGCCTGTGTTTATGCTGATAGTAATTTACTTTATTAAAATGATATAGTTCAATAAAATGGCATACATAAATATGTTATACACACATATTATATACATTATGGTAAGCATACATTTGTCAGCAAACAGTGCCGTAGCGAGCTTTTTTGGCGCCCGAGGCAAGCTTGTTATTCTCCCGTCCCCTGTTCAAAATGCAGGACAACAAAACTTGTACTATATAAGAATAAATGGCAGATTTTTTTGAACAAATTATTCATGCATATATATATTTATTAATACTGTAGTATTCACCATACAATATGTACTGTGTTTAAAAAAATGTTCTTCTTACATTTACAAGTGAATTTTTCTCGACTTAATAGAAGCGAATTCGTCAATAATATCGTCGAAATCAATTTTACTGGCAAATTCGTTTTCTATCGATAAAATAGCCAAGTTCGACAAACTTTCTTGGCCCATTGTTGATCACAAATAATTTTTAACGAGTTTGAGTTTGCTAAAGCTACTTTCATACGTAGCGATTGTTACAGGAATCGTCGAAAAAATTCTGAAAGCAGTTTCAACGTTTGGGTATGATGCTTTTAAACCATAATCTTGAATCATTTGGAGTAGTTCTATAACAGTCGTGGATTCGAGATGATAAGGGATGATTGACAAAGCTGCGTGCTTGAAATCTGAAATTTCTGCAATAAATTCTGCGCCATTGATGTCTTTTTCGTATTTGATTGCCAAGTCCATCGCTGCTTTTTTCACTTCCGTGCTACTCATATTTTTCAAAGACTCGCAAGACAAAAATCCGAAATCATTGGCCACATCCATTATCTTTTTATATCTCCAGTCATTTGTCGCTGCTCAGTTTTTTTCACTTGATTTCGCCGCGACTGCTGAAATGTTTAGAAGCAAAAGCATAATCAAAAGCAAGGGAATGAAAATGCGTGCAGTTTTTTAAACACTGGTTACACTCGTAGCGACGGGAAAGGGTTGCGCAATAGACCAATCAGCGATGTAATTATTCGGACCTAAGTAGCTGGTTGTTGACAAACAGGTGTCGGCGCTATATGCATATACAGTCGACTCCCTAATATTATCCTACATTAATGTTATAAGAAATGTTCTATTTAAAGAGATTTCTTGCTCGTATTACATTACTTTGCCAGTTTTTGCAAATGTACGTACCTACCTTTTTTTTGTACATGCACGCATGAAAGCGCTTTATCGGTAATCACAACTTTCAAATAAATGTATGAATTAATCGACTATCATAAGCACTATAATTTAAATATTCATTCAAGTTCACTACATTAAATATAACGGGCGCCCATATACATATTACTTTTGAAAAAATTGTACAAATCTGAACGCCTATTTTTTCATATATATATTTTTTCAAAATACTTCTGCAAAATTTTTGTTTAATATTACTGAAATTCAGCGCCCCTACTCTATTGGCGCCCGAGGCAAATGCTTCGGTTGCCTCACCCTCGCTACGGCTCTGTCAGCAAACGAAAATGCAAATGTCAGAGTAAAGGTGAAAAGTCGTGTGGCTCAGTGATGTCATTTTCACTTCGATCGAAGTATTTCACTTCACTTTTATGCCCATCACTTCGACACTTCCTCTTTCCCCAAATCACTTCGATTTTGACCAATCAGAATTAACTTACTTTGATAATTTATTCTTACAAATTCTAATAAAAGTTGCATATGCAAGTGTGCAAGAGGTAAATATTTATACAATTATAAAGCTAAGATCACACGATTTGTACATTTGGCTAAAAATTTGCCAAATTCATAGGCAAACCGTGTGAACGGTAAATTTCATTTCAGACAAATCACAAAAGCCAAATATTTAGCCTCTTGTGGCAAATCAAAAACGGCCCTTGTAGCCAAATCGTGTGAACACAAATGCCATACAGAAGGTAAATGAAAATGATGAAAATGGACAAATTTTGATTTGCCACTTGGATACAAATGGTTGTGGCAAATATACAAATCTTTTTTGACAACTATAAAATAAATTATGTTTAAAATAAAAAATATATGGAAATACAAGTTTTAAATTGGCCTCTTTTAAGCTTCTGCTTTGGCCATAAGGGGAAAGAAGAAGTCCGGAAAAAACATTATACGGCGCACTGGCTTCTCTTTATAAAATAGAATACACAGATATCATGCCATTTAAGATGCATAATTTTTTTATTTCAGTAATTTGAATTCCAATTTCGAAAACAATTAATTTTTGAAATAAATATTATTTTCATTTAGTTTGAAGTTTGATGTCAATCAAATGGTTTTTGATGGAGTACTTAGCTCTGTTCGTGGCCGCTGTGGTGCAGTGGGGAGAGTGCGCGCTTGCTATACCAGAGGTCTCGGGTTCAAACCCCAGTCCGAACAAACACCAAAAA
Source organism: Urophora cardui (assembly GCA_960531455.1). NCBI lineage: Eukaryota > Metazoa > Arthropoda > Insecta > Diptera > Tephritidae > Urophora > Urophora cardui. The sequence goes on along the minus strand of OY482670.1, from coordinate 28,726,330 downwards.
AATTGTTTCTAATTAATTAAAACTCAATTGTTGGGGTTTTAGAAACAGCGGTCACCTCTCGGCAGTGAGCGGCATACCCTCCGAGTGTATTTCTGCCATGAAAAAGCTTCTCAAAAAATGCATTCGCCGTTCGGATCCGGTATAAAACTGTAGGTCCACCCAATTAGTAGGACAAACAAAAGGAGCACACCTCGAATTGGGAGAGAAGCCCGGCCATAAAACTCGTCAGAGTTATATTAGCGCCATTGTATTATTATATTATTATTTAGCTCTGTTCAATAACAAAAAATTGTTACGAATTTTTCGTAAAAAATGACAGCTCTCCATATGAAAATGACAGTTTTTATGAAAAATAAGTTAAAAATTTTTAGTAATTGAACACAGGTTTTGTCTCTTTTCAAGAACTGTTTTTGTATTTTGACTTTCGGCGGGTTTTTCAAACCAAATATACCAGAGAAAAAACGTAGTGTCATATAGGCCGAAGAAGCATTTTTTAACATTTAGCTAGAAAAAATTAGGAATAATTTTTTATTCCTTAAGGCGGATTCATCGTTCGAGTTCAGAACTAAAGTTGAATTTGAGTTAACTAATAAAAATAGTTCAGAACTTTTCGGAATTCCCCTCACACTCCGAAAACACAACAACAACCACATGGCAAAAAAGTTCTGAACTCGAACGATGAATCCGTCCTTATTGAGATAATTTTGTATAATGAATACATTTATGACGTTATTCAATTATTCTTGCTAGTCACACAAGTATACTTTTTCAAAAAGTGATTTTTCGAATACTTTCCCAAATTAGGAAAGAATATTTGTCCGAATTTGAACCGAATGTTTTCCCGAAACCTAACCGAATAATTTTCCAAATACTTTCCGGATCCTAAACCGAACCCCAATACTGTCCCAAATCGGGAAAGAATATTTGCCCGAATCTGAACCGAATGTTTTCCCAAATGCTTTCCCGACTCTGAATCGAATATTTTTCCAAATACCAGATCCGAAACCGAACCCGAATACTTAACCTATTATTTTTCTAATAATTTCCCGAATCCGAACCGAATATAAATAAACATGAACCCCTGGTAATAACTCAGTCATTTTCCGGGCGAATTTAACAAAAATTTGCACGTGACTATATCCTACTATTACCCTAACCATTTCTAAAAATAATCGAAATCGATATATGGTTTTGATCCTTTACTTTCATTCAAAATGAATACATAAAAAATTTCTTCACATACGATTTCGACGTATCTGCAACATTTAATTCACTTTTGTGCAACCAAAGTAAACATTTCACAATGACCATTTTTTTGGAGCTCGTTAACACACGTATTCTATTGAATGAATTAAATTAGCTTTATATCATCTTACAGAGAATTAAAACAAGTACTATCCAGTGATTTAATACCTATTTGATTAATTTGTGTTTGTTAATTTTTCATAAAATTTTCTTAGAAAAAAAATTTTCTCTCAAAAGTATGCTTCTATATTTTTCATACGACTGTTTTATCATGATTAGAGCTCGGATAATAGGTGAAAATCAAACGCCTAAAATTATGCTACGTAATGTTTGTGAGCACATCCAGTGGCAATTTTAAGGGCGGGTGGGGTTCATTCAGGTCTAAGCCCCCGTGAATGCAATTGGATTTTTTGCTTACTAGGATGCCAGAAAAATAAATTATTAAGGTTTTTTATGGGTTGCACGTGAAAAATTGCAAAGAAAGCTACAATAAATAAATATAATAATAAAGAATAATAATAAATAAGGTATATTAAATAAACATATAATTATAAAGAATAAAGAAAAAAATTAAAAATTTGTAGTGACTCGCTTAAATTTGAGAAAAAATCTTCGCACGTGAAGGAAAAGCAATTACAGTTTCAAACCAAATTTATTTTGAATGAAAATGAGGCAAGTGCATATTAGCAAATGGAATATATAATACAGCTTTTTAATTTGTAGTGGTCTGACTTTAAACATTTGCATATTTTAGGTAAAAAAACTTGACTTGAACTTTCCTGTTTTTTCTTATGACCATTTCAGGGTTTACAATTTTCCAATTGGATACTCGGCATAATTCCATATCTGTAAAAATGCAAATTTCTGTCGTGGTAAAAACCGTTCTGCATTTTTGTTTATGAGTTATTGGAACATTAACTATGCCATAATTTACTTACTTTTCCCAAATTTTATTTTCATTACAGCTAGTTTTGTTTTGCTTTCAAAAAGCTTGACGATGTACAAAAATATAAAATACAAAATGTGTTCTTCATACTTTTTTTCAGTAAAAATGTCAAAGAAACTAAATCCCTCTTTGGCTTTATTTCATCACAGACCACTGTATGTTTATTCAAACTGCAAATTTGTGTAACATGATTAAGAACTTTTCTAATAAAATCTTCACCATACCAATATTCTACCCCTTTACATTTAAATTGTAATCCCGTCACTGAAAACAACCAAAATTTACAAAATGTAGCATTTTTTAGGCGCTTGATTTCACCTATTTTTCCGAGCTAATCATGATTGGTTAAATCGTGTGAACGAATGTGAACAAATTTGCCACTTTACTTCTATGTACAAATGTGTGGAAAATCAAAAGCTAATAAATCGGGCAAATCGTGTGAACGCAAAGCAAATCATTTGCACATCGATATCAAAATGGGCAAATGTGGACAAATTTAAATTTGTAATTTTTTGTACAAATTCGTAAATCGTGTGATCTCGGCTTTAGAAAAAAAATTTTCGCTCAAAAGTATGCTTCTATATTTTTCATACGACTGTTTTATCATGATTGGTTAAATCGTGTGAACGAATGTGAACAAATTTGCCACTTTACTTCTATGTACAAATGTGTGGCAAATCAAAAGCTAATAAATCGGGCAAATCGTGTGAACGTAAAGCAAATCATTTGCACATCGATATCAAAATGGGCAAATGTGGACAAATTTAAATTTGTCATTTTTGTACAAATGCGTAAATCGTGTGATCTCGGCTTAAGACATGGCATTCCTCATTGAGATGAATAATCGATTTTTTAAAAGCTTTTCTTATCTCTAGGGTTTTATCGCTTTTTTTAAGAGTTTGACACAGGGCCCCGGAGCGGTGTTCGAAGCAAAAAAAAAAATGGCAAATAATAGCCCGTGCACAATTCACTTTAAAGCAAAGCGAATTTCCAAATGCTTGCTACAATTAACACTTTGACAATTTCCACTTCACTTTTTTGCTTTGATTTAAGCGCGTGAAGTAAAGCTGCCATATGGCCAACTTTTATACATTTTAGTAGAGCTCAAAAAATTGTTGACATTTCTCAAAGCCAAGCAAGCAAAGAAAGCGTGCATTTGGCCAAAACCTTAAAGAAGTTGAGAGATAGCGCACTTTACGCTACGCTTTACTCACTTCACTTCAATTGTGAACATGTCCCTCTGAAAAACATATACTGAATGGAACTGTGCGGATGCGGAGTAGGAGCGGAGCAAACGAAAAAAAGCATTAACTTTGTCATCCTCAAGCTATCCGAAAAGGTATACCAATCGAAAAAATTCCAACTGTGGCGGATATTAGATTCCGCCAAAACCTGAAATATATAAAATCGCGGTTTTCTCAAAAAGTTACCATTGGCCGATTTTGGGGTTGACAGATACTTGTTAGTGAAGCATTGAACTTTGATATTCTGCAATAATCTGCCCTTCGTATTAAAATTTGTTCTACCCTACCGTGTGGTATTTTGAGTATAGTTTATTTTTTTTATATTGAATGAATTATAACCAGTACCTGTTATACTTAAATAAAATATAATTTTACGAGTACATACTTAAGTATACAAAAGAATACTTAGTACATTCTCGTTATCCAATGCCCTCTCTCTCTAGTTCGATTCGAAAGAAAATTCCATATTCGATATATACTATATTCTAAAGTTTACGAATGTGCTTTCGAATCTAATTTCACTTTCGAATAGAACTACAGAGTGAGGGCCCAGGAATAAAAAAGATCTCGTATTTATATACATGAGGCAATATAACCAATTGAATATGCTGCATTCATATATACTTATGTACATAATGTATGTATGTACCTATGTACGTGAATTTGAATTTGATGGATTTTTTTGCATATCGCTAAAAAATTTAAGCATTTTATTTTATATGTAGTTTTAATAGTTTTTCTTTGAGATGATACTTAAAAACAAAATGCATATATTATTCCGTTTTTACGATCCAAATTTTCTTCACCTCGCGGGAAACGTTTGAAAAACCATTTAGCCGCGCTTCACTTCGATTTACTTCGATTTTTCAGCCGCTTCACTTCACTTTAAAATTTGGCGGTGACAACTCTGGTGTGGCTGTCATTTATTGGACGAGTTATTATTGACGCAAGTTTAAAGCAGAGAGTAGCTCTGTTCAATAACAAAAAATTTTTAAGAATTTTTCGTAAAAAATGACAGATCTCCATATAAAAATGACACTTTTTAAGAAAAATTCGTAACAATTTTTTGTTATTGAACACAGGTAGTATAAATATGTATTATTGATAGCTAGATTTATAGATTATTTCGTGTTAATTAAGTTGATGGATAATGTGACAAAGATCAAAAGTTAAAATGCCTGCTAACGAAATTGCAGTAGAATTTGAAAGCTTCGAATTTATATGCATAAAAATATTTTTCAATTTTTAAATTTCTGCAAAAATAAAGGAAATTTCCAATTCATTTAAATTCCAACACATAACTTCCTCTCCGCATGTATGTATGTATGTATGTATGTATGTATGTATGTATGTACGTGCTAGACATATACGCCGCCGATTGACGCCGCCGCCGCCGCGCCGATTACCTTCATAATCGGCCGCCGCCGCCATAATCCGTGAAATCGGCGTATCGGCGCGGCGGCGTGCGCTGGCGCGCCATAACCGTATGGAGCGAGATGTGTACATATTTTCCTAGTTTTGATAACTGCTAAAGTTCTTCAAAATTAAAAAAAAGGAACCAATCGACGTGTTTTGACCTCAGGAACACGAAGCTGAATGCGGAAATGTTTTATTTTTTGCCGGTTAAAAGTTATTAACAAAAACCTTGGCTGTTCTCTACTTTACTAGCCTCAGTCCTAAAGAATTTAAGCTACTGGAAAATTTCAGTTCGTTGGCTTACATAATTTTTTCTCAGATACGGAACTTTTCTGGGATCTCTTCCATTTAGTCCTACTTCTCGAGGTCTGTTGCTAATTGTTCTACTCAAAACTGCACCATTTCAACCCTCCTTGATATCATTAGATGCCGAAAATGATCCCAAACATGCCTCCAGAATCGAAAACTCATAGTTTGAACGTAAGAAAGTTGCTGTTCTTGAGTAGCCCTCACAGTTGTCGAACCTCAGCCCTACAGGGAATATTAAAGAAGACGATGGGGATCAGAAATGGAAAAATAATCAAGAGTTATGGAAAAAAAATTAAAGAAGCTTGGTACTTAATACCAGTTGCAAATTGCGCTGATTTGGTCAACCCTATGCCACGAAGAAGTAAGGGAGTTATAAAAAATAAAGGAGCTTCAACTAAACATTAGTTTAAATCTAGCTGCAGCAGTAATATTGTAGTTTATTTGAAAAAACAATCGAATTTAAAGTTTGTCCCTATTATTATTTCCAACTTAAATTATACATTTCATTATTTTTATTCATACAAAATTTAATTGTAATACAAAAACCACCCCAGAGTCATTGAAGCATGTCCTCTCCGTGTAAGCATCAATATATGGTAATTATTAGGGCATGGAAATCTATGCAAATACATGTTTTTCTTAGATTTAGGTAGAGCAAAATAAATAAACAATCTTTGCGAATCGTGAAATTGTCTTAGAAATGGCATTCAAATGTTTTTGCATATTTTGCATATTTTGGTCATACATATATGCATATTTTTACATATTTTGCGTTGTTTGCATTTTTTTTATTACATATTTCGCATTATATTGCCTACGGCTATTATTAGTATTTTCGATACGGTGCATACCTGTCCACAAAGAGCCATTTTCAAACGTGCTCCTATTACCTCTGTGGATGTAGAACGTTCGTTTTCTATGTATAAGAGCTTTTTTCGACCGAATCGGCAAAGTTTTCTTTTTGAGAATATGAAAAAATATTTCATTGTGTACGCTAATGAATCGTTGAATAAGGATTAACCTTTGTAAATTATGAAATGTTCAAGACTGAATTTATGTATCTATATATATATATAAACATACATATGTATAAACGTACAACGTAAGAGCAAAATTGAATTAAAAAATGTTTGTACCTAATTTATTTAACTATTGTAACTTCAATAAACATGAATTATCTGAAGTTGAAACATTTGAATTAATGCATTTTTTTTTTTGATTTTTCATGCATATTTCTCAGTTTTTGTTGCATTTTTTATGCGCATATTTTTTATTTTTTAGTACATGAAAGTCCATGCCCTAGTAATTATTATTTGGTTTTAAAATGAAATAAATGGAGAATTTCAAAATTTTGTCCCTATTATTTTTTCCAACACTGTATATACATATATTTATTTTAAAGTGCCTTATATATATATAAATATGTACATTAGACCGTATCGCAAAAAATAAAGTTCGCTGTACGCCCACGCATATGATGTCTTTTTGGAAAACATTTCCGGAAAATTTTTTAATTTTTTTTTTGGACGCCGCTAGATGTCGCTAAAATTTATTTTTCTCATATCTTCGGTATTTATAGTCCAATCTCTAAGTTTAATACACCAATGTCTTTGGCTTGAAATTGCGGCATATACTATGGAATATTATTAACCCTACGCGCGCCATTGGGGTCACTACCACCCAGTACTTAGTTTATACCACCCTAATGTACCTTTTTTATGTCTGCATGTCTACATGTTAAACGTAGTCAAAAAGCATTAATCTCTTGCAAAATAATTATTTCGATCGCTTGAGCGGAACCCGAAATAAAACACGTTTAACATTCTGAGGAATATAGGTTTTTCGTTTCCTTTGTTCTTTTAGGTTAATTTTACAGAAAAAGTTTCTGAGGAGACCCCTACTAAAATTTTATTCCAAATAATTTTCTAGAATATTTCAACCCTCTAGCGACCTTAAAAATGCAATTTTTCCTGATTTTCTAAAAAAAGGGGGTCAAAATAACCCTTTATTGGCGGTGCTAGAGGGTTAAAATGTTCTAGAAAATTATTCGCCATAAAATTTCAGTAGGGGTCTCCTCAGAAGAAATCTTTGTAAAATGAACCTAGAGGACCAAAGGAAGCGAAAAACATATATTCCACGGAATGTTGAACGTGTTTTATTTCGGGTTCTACTGAAGCGATAGAAATAATTCTTTTGCAAAAGATTAATGATTTTAGACTACGTTTAACATGCAGGCATAAAAAATTGCATTAGGGTGGTATAAACCAAGTACTGGGTGGTAGTGACCCCAATGGCGCACGTAGGGTTAATAATATTCCATACTATAAGCCGCCCTTTCAAGCCAAAGACATTGGTGTATTAAACTTAGAGATCGGACTATAAATACCGAAGTTATGAGAAAAATAAATTTTAGCGACATCTAGCGGCGTCGAAAAAAAAAATAAAAATTTTTCCCAGAAATGTTTTCGAAAAAGACATCATATGCGGGGGCGTACGGCGCACTTTATTTTTACGTCCCTATAAAGCGAGACGGCCTAATGTACATATGTAAATATATGTATGCATGTTTATTATCATACAAAATAAGCAAATGAATTTAAATTTACCCTTACATATGGATTTGTGTATATTCTTTAATATTTATTTTCTTTTTTTTTATATTTTAGTTTATGTAACAATTGTTTTTTGCTGTTAATAAAAAAGTTTCAACAATTTAAGGTGGAAATTAGTTTATTTATTCCATTCAGCCAGCGCTATTAAGGTAACTAAATAAAATTAATATTTGAATAAGGATTGTGATTTGTAGATTTGGGGCAGGCGCGCCGGCGCGAAAAAGCATGCCGGCCGCCGCCGAAATGTTTTTGGAATGGCGCCGCCGCCGCCGGAATCACTGTCGGCGTATATGTCTAGTACGTGCACGTTCATTTAAATGTCAAAAAGCCAGAAATTTGCTCTGACCGATTGTGGTAAAAGATTGTAAAGTTTAATTTGACATTGACTAAAACATCGTTAATTTAGATTAAAAAAAAAAAAAAAAAAACCTATCAAGTTCACACAAACACAAAAGCCGACGCACACTGGGGCCACTTATATATATGAGGACGCTCAAATTTCTGAAATCAACTTTTTTACATCAGAATCGCTCTATCTGCACTAAAGCAGTTAATCTATAGCATCTTAACCCATTGACGGTCATGAGTTAACCCGTTGGTGACCTATGTTTTTATACTCAGCTGTACTAGTACACAGAGTATTATAGTTTTAATCACATAACGGTGGATTGTAACAGAGTGAAATAATCGAGATAGATATAGACTTATATATATCAAAATGATCAGGGTGAAAAGAGAAATCGATTTAGCCATGTCCGTCCGTCCGTCCGTCTGTCCGTCCGTCCGTCTGTCCGTCTGTCCGTCCGTCTGTAAACACTCTAACTCGCGCAAAAATTGAGATATTTTGATGAAATTTGAAATGCAAGTTGGTATCGAGACTGGGACGGTTGGTATTGAAAATGGGCGAAATCGGACCATGACCACGCCCACTTTTCCTATATAGAAATAATCGGAAATTTGGTATCTCAGTCACTAATATAGCTGGAGCGATGAAATTTTACCCACGTGTTGAGCTCAGGCCCCTAGGAAGAAATTTGATGAAATTTTGGAAAGTGGGCGGTGCCACGCCCACTTATTAAGGGTCAAACCTTGAAAGTTTTATATGTCATAACTCAGAAACCATTGAAAATATATCGACAAAATTTGGTACGCGTGATTTACTTACTTAGGCATACGTTTGGACGGAAAATAGTTAAAATCGGTTGACGGCCACGCCCACTTTTATATATGTATATTACAAAGTGACCTAATAAAAACATTTTAAGCGATATCTCTGTCAAATATAAAGATCTATCATTGAAATTTTGTCGCGTAAGTCCAACTGCGGACATAAAACGAAAAACACAAAAATTTTGGAAAATGGGCGGTGCCACGCCCACTTATTAAGGGGCAAACATTGAAAGTTTTATGAGTCATAAATCAGAAACCGTTGAAGATATATCGATGAAATTTGGTACGCGTGATATACTTACTTAGTCAAATATTTGGACGAAAAATTTCCGAAATCGGTTTAGGGCCACGCCCACTTTTATATATGGGTCTTATAAAGTGACCTAATAAAAGCATTTTAAGCGATATCTCTGTCAAATATAAAGATATATCATTGAAATTTTATAGCAGGAGTCCAACTGCGGATATAAAACGAAAAACACAAAAATTTTGGAAAATGGGCGTGGCACCGCCTCTTTTTATAAACAGGAATATACGAGATTTCTGAGCCCATAACTCGACAAATAATTTATATATAATGACGAAACTTGGTGTGTACACTTTCATTACTTGTGGTAATACACGCTCAAAATTTTAGCGAAATCGGTTGACGACCACGCCCACTTTTATATATGAGAACTATAAAGGGGCCTAATAAAAACATTTTAAGCGATATCTCTGTCAAATATAAAGATCTGTCATTGAAATTTTGTGGCATGACTTCCACAATAGACCGGAAACAACAAATAGAAAAATTTTGGAAAATGGGCGTGGCACCGCCTCTTTTTACACAAAGGGATATACGAGATTTCTTAGCCTATAACTCGACAAATAATTGAGATATTATGACGAAACTTGGTTTATACACTTTTATAACTTGTGTTAATAGACACGCAAAAATTTATTGAAATCGGTTTATGACCACGCCTACTTTTTAAGAAAGATATTTCTGGAACACCCTTTGGGAATTTGTAACGTGACATCTTTGTAACTAGAAGTCGTAAAGGAATGAAATGTTGCACAAAGAATAATATTCATATGCTTAGTTGGATGACTGATAAAAATTTAGAAAATGGGCGTGACTACGCCCACTTTATGCAGCACTCGCTTTATATTAAGTGCACCGTGCTTCCATCAAACGCAAACAAACAATGAAAGCATACAGCTGAGTATCTAATGTTCGATTCCACTCGAACTTAGGCTTCCTTACTTGTTTATTTTAGTTTCGAGTTTAATTTTCTTGAATCAGAATCGGTATATCGATACTAAAATAGTAAATCCCAAGAATTTTAACCCCTTAACGACCACGCATTAACCCATTTTTAACCAAATTTTTTCACTTAATTCTTAGATTAAAATATTTAAATCATATTAGTTGTATCCAGGTACACTAAAACTAGTAATCTTTGGAATCTTAACCCATTAAAACGGTCATAAATTAACCCATTGGTGACCAGTTTTTTTTAAGATCTGTAAACAAATTATTTAAATCACAATTAGTATGTCTGTGGTATGGTGGCCGCTGTGGTGCAGTGGGTAGAGTGCTCGCCTGCTATGCCATAGGTCTCGGGTTCAAACCCCAGTCCAAGCAAACACCAAAAAAATTTTCTAATTAGTAAAAAGGCAATTATTGGTCACCTCTCGGCAGTGGGCGGCATACCCTCCGAGAGTATTTCTGCCATGAAAAAGCTTCTCACAAAAAATGCATTCGCCGTTCGGAGCCGGCATAAAACTGTAGGTCCACCCAATTGGTAGGAAAAACAAAATGAGCACACCTCGAATTGGGACAGAAGCTCGGCCATAAAACTCGTCAGAGTCATAATAGCGCCATTGTATTATATTATTATTATATTAATATGTCTGTACAAAAATAGCCAATGTATATTATATTAACCCATTAGCGGCTATGTATTAACCCATTGATGAAATATGCAGGTGCAGGTACATATGTATGTATACAAAAATGGTTTTCTCCAATTTTTTGTTTCGAGATATTAAAAATTTTCTGTTGTCACAAGTATGTTTATATGGGAATTAGGAGTTTCACCGTTAGCGTTTTAAGCAGAACACGCATTTCCCCACACATTTTCATGCCTGACAAAAAAAAAAAACAAAATTGGAGTAACACAACTTGTGCTTCAAAGAACTCATATTGTAATCCAACTTACAAGTCTAAATTAAAGAAACCTGGCTTGGCAAGTAGCCTTAACCACAATTTGTAATTAAAGTAACCAGTAAATAATGGATCAACTAAATTTAAGATAGAACAGAATCAAATTCAATCAGATATAGGTGTTTTTTTTTAACTAAAATTGGAATGCAATTTTTAAACTCACTTTTTTTAAAATGCGCACTTTGCTTTAGGTTCTGAACTCGGATTCTTTGTCACAAAGGACCATATTTTACTGCTGCATTTTTACATTTACTACTTTTTTGCGCAAATTAAAAAAAAATCCATTTAAAAAAAAAAAATTTTTTTTAAAATTAAAGCGTGAATAACGGGTATTCATGAACTTTGATGTGTAAACAGTTTCGAATTCGGATATTTATTCCCTTTTCCTTATTCCTTTTTTCCTGGTTTTCTATGGATTAAAAGGCTACTATCGTTTTTGTAATTTTTTGTTGTCATTGTGACTGCTACTATCTTGTTGTTTTTGTTTGTTTTGGTTTTTGGTTATTAAATTTTGATTTTTTATTTTCTTTTGTTTTGTATTACTCAGAAACGTGCAAGATCATCAGAGTCCACGTTTGACCCATATCTGGAGACCCGGCCTAGGAATCATAAATAGTAGAGCTCCATGTATAAGTCCTGCTCAAAACCTTTCATTTGATACCAATATTGCTCAGAAACATTCAAGGATCATCCGGGTCCTCCTTTTGACCCATATTTGGAGACCCGGCCTAGGGGTCACAATGAAACGAGCTTCCTATCGAAGTCCTGCTCAAAACCTTTCATTCGATACCAATATTGCTCAGAAACATTCAAGGATCATCCGGGTCCTCCTTTTGACCCATATCTTGAAACCCGGCCTAGGGGTCACAATTAAAAGAGCTTCATATCGAAGTCCTGCTCAAAACCTTTCTTTTGATACCAATATTGCTCAGAAACATTCAAGGATCATCCGGGTCCTCGTTTTGACCCATATCTGGAGACCCGGCCTAGGGGTCACAATGAAAAGAGCTTCATATCGAAGTCCTGCTCAAAACCTTTCATTTGATACCCATATTGCACAGAAAATTAGATAGGGAGATGTAGGTGTGCATATCCATACATTTGCATACATGTTCAAACAGGTTGGTCCTCTTTATTTTGCCTATTTGTCGTATTGTTGCAGAAAACAACAACAACAACTACTTCACTTCGCTTCGTTGCTCTTGTTGTTGATATTTGCATTTGCACGGCTATGCATGCAAGCATTTGTAAGTACATGTCTATCTACCTACCTACCACTGACAATGCCAAGCGATTCACACGGACGCAGCAGTGCACTAACACAAAGGTCATTTACGTTTACGCGTAAACTTTACCTGTTTTTCGAAATCACTCGTAGCTACAGCAAAGATGTTTACACATCAAAAAGAGGTACGTTTAGTTTTATACTAAAAATTAATTTTTTAAAACATCTAGTTCCAAAAAAAAAAAAACACTCATCGATTATGTAAGCTTTACTTAATGTTATGGAGAAAGCAGAATAATAAAATTTTTCAAATACACATTCAAATTTCACACTTTGGAAAAAATTATTTTTTGGAAAATTTGCCATGTTTGTGTATGGATAACTCCCAACTGAAAAACTATAGAAAGCTGAAAATTGGGCCAGAAGTGTAGAATTTTATAGGGAACAATACTGTGTTTTTATTTTGTTGAAAAACTCATTATTTAGAAACTGAATTTTGAGCACGCTCGGCCCCAGTGTGCGACGTAGTTTGCATTTCCCAGCAAATACTTTTGCATACTAAATGCATCTGTCTGAGCAAGCTCACTGTTTAACCACTTGTGGGATTGTGTGGCCATTTTGTATGTTTTGTTGTTTAAATGATTTTGCTAAATAATAATGGAATGTATGTATGTATGTATACACGTAAGCATTTGTGAAAATAAAGTGTTTGTCAGGCTCTCAGTGTTAGGCTTTTGTGTTTTAAATTTGTGTGTCAAAATAGTTTAACTTAAATTGGCGTAATCGGCATTTTCATGCTTAGTTTGTGGCAAACAATGTCGATTTCATGGTTGAAAAATATAAAATGTGCGTGTAGAAATTTTTACGATAGAAATATGAAAGACTAACATAGACATAGACCATTTTTACACTCAGAGAAAAAGCAAGCTAAATTTAAGTATAGCGGGCTTGAATCAAGCCGAAAACGTTATGAAAGTCTGTTAAGCTTGAAAATGCTAAAATCAGGAATATATTCTTATTTTTAGAACGGCATTTTTGAGAAGAAAATGCTTATATTAAGAACTTTCCGGTTTGAATAAATTTATTTTAAGCATTGCTGATGATTGATTTGAGAAAGTACATTCTAATTTTCAGAATGTTCAACTTTATTTTAAGAATACTTATACTTGCTTTCCTTTTTTCGAAATTCAAAATTCGAAATCTTTTAACCCACCTAACAAAAATAAGAAAGAACATTTTTTTTTATTTCTTTGTATTGTATTTTGATATTTTTTTAATGGATTAGTTATATGTACATGTATATGGAGATGCCGCTGTGGTGCAGTGGGTAGAGTGCTCGCCTGCTATGCCAGAGGTCTCGGGTTCAAACCACGGTCCGAGCAAAACACCAAAACAATTTTTCTAATTAGTAAAAATCCAATTATTGGGTTTTTTAAGAGCAGCGGTCACCTTTCGGCAGTGGGCGGCATACCCTCCGAGAGTATTTCTGCCATGAAAAAAAGCTTCTCACAAAAAATGCATTCGCCGTTCGGAGCCGGCATAAAACTGTAGGTCCACCCAATTAGTAGGAAAAACAAAAAAGGAGCACACCTCGAATTGGGAGAGAAGCTCGGCCATAAAACTCGTCAGAGTTATAATAGCGCCATTGTATTATTATTATTATTATATGGAGATGCAATTCTTATTATCACTATATATAATTCAGTCTTTACATACATATTTATAAATAAGAAATATCTACATACATATACATATCTTATACCGAACTCATTTTAGGAAAGTGTATACATTTTTCCGTAATCTTTTTAACGATTAAAAAGCCCAGTCAATACTTCCACTACCAACACACATTTTCACCACCCAATTTGAGTGGTAGTATCCCTATACCAAACTATTTTGAACCGTTTCTTACCAACGCCGATGGTCTGGAATCCAACAATTTTGGCCACGATTTAAAAAAGTCAACGGCTTCCAAATTATACAAGTTTTGTTTTCGCATCTCATATGCACATTCCCACTTTACTTCTTTAACCACTCCTCCACATTTGATATAATCCTTCATCTATTTCAAACTACTAAAAGCCATATTAAAATAAAAGCTAAATTCTCATCAACGCGATAACTCTTACCTTTCCAAGCAAACATGTCCAAGATAAGCTCCATTCACAATCCCAGCGGGGAATAGCTAAATTGCTTTTTTTGTTTTATTAATCTTTTTCACACAAAAATCAACAACTATTGAAAATTATATATTTTCTGGTAAACATTTGGCTCTGGTGGTCTTAAATTAGGAATTTCATTCTTAAACCAACATTTTTTCAGTTTTTTATCTTGTTTCAAGAATACCATTCTTGATTCAAAATTGGGGAAACTTAAATTTCATTTATTTTTTATTAATTTCTCTAATTCTTAATTCAAGTACGACACAGCTTGTTTTTAGCCCGCAACTTTTCTCTGAGTGTAAAAGCACATTGGTAAGTGGTAGAAAAGTCTTTATATAATCTATACTTTAGGTCCTCAAATAGTACAACACGACTATGTAGTTAGGCAAATACATTTGATTGTCGAGAGAAAGCACTTTGAAGGGGCGAAACTTTGTGTAAAAATCTATTTTATTTTTTTAATTAACATACAACAAATATGGGTAAGGTTTAGATTTCCTATCTGACGATCAAAAATAAACCAAAGTTCAATGATTGAGACAATCCCATCGTTCGAAAAATGTGGCATACACATAGTAGAAGTTTAGGTATTTCTGGAAGGCAGCTTTTGGTATGTATACAATGTCTACTGCGTGATCCAAAAAGTCTAATTTCAGCTATTAAGTGTTAAGTACTTAAACTACCAACTTGTAGAGAAAATTTACATGTTTAAAGCGCATTGATAACACTGCTCTACAGCCAAAAAATACTCTGAACGCGACCATCCTTTCTATATGTAAAATCGGTCGCTGATTCCGAAAATCGGGTTCATTTTTAATTCTATGGGAAGGTTTTTGAGATATCGGCAATTTGCCGTTATTTGGCCGATGGTTCCACTTAATCCTGTATATCTCTTTAACACAGTGAGTTATCATCCTTGGGGTGACACCAAACGAAAGAAAATTAAATTTACTTTTCACGGCTCCTATAACATTTTTCTCTAGCTCTTACAGTTTCTGAAATATTGACGATTCAATTTTAATTTTTTCGATTTTTTACAATTTTTTGAAGAAAAAATTGACTTTGTCAGGCAATATCTTTAAAACCAATGTTTTCACCTTCACTCCTTTGCGTGAAGCTCCATTCTATTACCAAAAAAATAAGCTATCAACGATGAAAATCCATTGTAAAATAGAAAAGTTATAGGCGATCAAGTAAATACAGCCAGGTCGCGCAATGCCTCTGCACGCGTACATTCTATGCATATTGTACCAATACCTACACATCTGCAGTAGCAGCACATTGGCAGCGCAGTAGATACAAGCCCATTTACGGGTATAACATGCATAGAATATACCCGTGCAGAGGCATTGCGTATTTGGCTGTATTTACTTGATCGTCTATAACTTTTCCATTTTACAATGGATTTTCTTCGTTGATAGCTTTCCTTTTTCCCAATAGAATGGAGCTTCACGTAAAAGAGTAAAACCGAAGGTGAAGACATTGGTTTTAAAGATATTGTCTGACAAAGTCAATTTTTTCTTCAAAAAATCGTAAAAAATCGAAAAAATTCAAATTTAATCGTCAATATTTCAGAAACTATACAAGTTAGAGAAAAATGTTATAGGAAGCGTGAAAAGGAAATTTAATTTTCTTTCGTTTGGTGTCACTCTAAGGAATATAACTCACTGTGTTAAAGAGATATACTGGATTAAGTGGACCCGTTGGCCAAATAACGGTAAATTGCCTATATCTCAAAAACCTTCCCATAGAATTAAAAATGAAGCCGATTTTCGGAATCAGCGACCGATTTTACATATATATAGGATAGTCACGTCCAAAGTACAGACAAAAAATTTCATTTTGTGATCCAGTGTAATTGCTCAAGTGCAGTCAAAGCGGAGGTATACAGAATCTTAAGTTTCTAATATATGCCTTCGAAGGTCAAAATATACAGCTGAACAAAAAAGTTCATATTTTGGTGCAGCCCTGCCTGCAAATGCATTTGGTAGTATTCGATTTATAATGGTTTGCCTTAATGGTAGCTAACCGCTAGAAAGCAGCAGGTAAGCAAGAGAAATGAAACAAAACCAACCTCATTAACAAGCTAACGAGTTTGTATGTAATTCAAGATTACTCTAACAAAGAACGTAAAATTTTTCCATGAATTTCGGCGCAGGTAAAACTCACTAAATGTCATCCTGGACATGACTTCGCTTTGCCGTGTATGTATAAAAGAGAGCAGCTGTAAAAGCTAAACATCACAATTACACAAAGCGTGCTAACGAACGAACGTGCTGAGAAAACAAATCTTTGAGAAATTAATACAAATTTTAAGAAATCTTAACTATGGAATAGCTAGAGCAACAGCAGCTATTAACTGCTCACATGGAGTTGGTACGATTCTTGGATGATGAATTCAAAAATATTACTGCCAATGAATTTTATGATCGTGAAGCCGCACAGACAGAAACGCCAGCAGCGACAAATGAGGAATTGAATAACACATTGCTTAATAGTATAAATGGATTTCTACATTCGCTGCTGGAAGATTAAAGCAACGGCATAGCTCCAGCATTAGAAAGAAAATAACGAGTAAAGGCCTGAAACACAAATGTTAGAACCGATTGATGGCAAGAAGGAACAAAAACGTGGGACAAGTGGAGTGCTACTAATATGTACATATGTATAGCAATTGCTTAGTTTTAATATTAGTATTAAGTATATTGAAATTTCTCTTGCTTAGAATGCGTATATAGTATGTTATAAATAAAATAATGTACTTCTAAAATTACAAAAAAAAAATGTTTATTTATAGATTTCTTTAGTTATAATATAGACCTCTGGTATAGCAGGCGAGCACTCTACCCACTGCACCACTTAGAAATATTTTATATAGTACTAACAAATATCCGTCCCGCTTCGCAGCGACGAAACATATCTTTATGTCACAAAGAGTCTCTACCATTAGGCGCATTTCTGTCGTACCCAAGCATGAAAAGAATACTCGTTTATTCATAAAATTACCTTCAAAGCAACAACACCAACTCGACTATTTTTAAAATAGTTTAAAATGCCACTCCTAATACCCCTCCATTTCCACTGCCTTTTCGTTTAATTTCCCTGTCCAGTTTCATTTCTCCTCCATTTTCTTTCCCTATTTCCAGGAAACCGAGCACTATTCTATCTGCCTATTCTATTTATCTGCTATCCTGGTACACCTACCTTTCCATTTCCACAACCCTTTCGTTCTATTTTCCCTTCATATCCTCTTTTCTTTCCCTATTTCCAGGAAACCGAGCTCTATACTGAAGCCAAATATGCTCAGAAGCATTTCGGTACCACTCGGTCCACGTTTTGAGCCATTTCTGGAAATCATACCGAGACATCACAACAAGTAACCATCCATTTATGTCGTAGCCATGCTCAACACTTTTCAATTGATACCAATATTGCTCAAATACACCTTTTCAGACTTATATATGAGGCGCTCAGCGCCAAAACGGCCTAAGCCCAAAAAAATGGTTCTGAGAAACACAAAGTTAAAAGAAAATACGTTTTTAAAATATTTTTACTGATTTTTTATTAATCGTAAATAAAGATTAGTTGTAATACTTGTTTAAGGTTAACCATTAGGTGTTAATTAAATTACATAAAGAATATTTTAAACGGTTAATACAATAGTTAAAGTATGTTAGGCCATTTTGGCTCCATTAATTAAAACATACAAAATTTCTTCACATAAATAATAAAAATAATTTTTAGCATTTTAAATAATAAAAATTAATAATAATTGTTATTCGTGTTTTTTCTGAATATCTTCGCCTTCAGCTCTCGAACTTATTTTTGAATTATTATAAAAATCATGCTTTATGGGAGGTATGAACTCTTTGAGTTCCTGTAAATCCTTAAACTTTGCAGCTTCAATGAATCTTCCTCCAGGATAAAGCGGTTCCAATTCCAGTCTACGAACTTGCAGGAGTTCCTCTTTGAAATATCAACTTCTTGAAATAAACATCTATGTCATTTGAATATTTGTATTGAATTATAAATGACTTCACATTTTGGAATCGAAGCCACTGAATCTTAAGCCATTCAACTTTTGAAGTCTTGTCTGGGGAGATTTTTATGTTTGTCACAGTTTCTCGATTAAGGATATGCTTTTAATAGCATCTGCCGTCATCTTTACCTAGTGAAATGGTTCAACAGGGGTAACTTGGTTTATTTTTCGAACATACTCTTGATTAAAACGTAACATTCGTTTTTGGCCTAATCAACACATATTTTTTATTTCTAAGATTCGATTTGGCCTAAGCGGCTTAGGCCATTATGGTATCCACATTTGTTTGAAGTTTGCCTGGACGAAAAACAGTTTTCAGCAGGTAGTATAACTTAGTGTTATACTATACAATAGGGAGTTTTTTTAGTATTTATTTCAAAAGGTTCCGGTTAGATCAGCATAGTCAGTTTGATTTTTTTTGAAAAGAGGGTTAGGCCGTTTTGGCACTGAGCGCCTCATATATATGTACCGATTAATACTTACCACATGAATCCACTGTGGAAATTTCATAAAGATCGGTTGATTATTTTGGGGGTCCATAAAGGTCACACATAATACATCTGGGTGGTAGTGATTTAGGGAATGGATATCATAACAATGGTTCCGATCAAAATCTGCTCACACTTGTGAGTCCACTGCTTGTTCCAGTGCTCGGCTTTAAGGTAGGGTTGGGCGATATAAGTATATCAATATATCGATATTTTCAAAATAGTTAAACCGATAATATCGAAATTATTTTGTATTAACGTGCATTGATAATCGAATTCGATAGCTGAAATGCTCACATTTCGCGAAGAAAATGTGTTGATCTATTACAACAATGCACGTTAGTACCAGCGATTCTGGCTTTTTTCAAGCTAGACTTAGCTTTTTTTCTTGTCTTTTAGCTGCAAAAATTATGATTTAGCTTTGGCCTTTTTTTATCTTTTTTATTTGTTAAAACTCCTGCTAAATTGACCTTGAATTTTTGTGTGCTTTGAAAACACATTAGGCGAGTTCCCCTGGCTGTGATCCAGATCCGCATAAACATTTTGCATGCAAATGGAACAACATTTTGTGATCCTGATGTTTATCTGGATCCATTTCCGGTCCGTATAGATTGTAATAAATTTTTTGAACCAGATAAACATCAGGATCAAAAAATTGTTGTTGCAGTTACTTGAAATTTTTATACCTTTCATGGGAATGAAATGGTATTATAACTTTGTGCCGAAACACGAATGGTGAAAGTACCAGAAGGAGGCGTGGCAGACCTACCAAAGTATATACCAATATGATCAGGATCATGAGCTGAGTCGATTAAGCCATGTCCGTCTGTCTGTCTGTTTGATCGCAAACTAGTCCCTCAGTTTTTGAGATATCTGCTTGAAATTCGGAATCTGAATGTATATTTAGGAGAAGCTGATCATTTGTCGGAATCGGCCGAATCGGACCACTATAACATATAGCAGCCATACAACCGATTGTTCAGATATGGACATTTTGGGGTATAACTTCTCCATTTGAACAGCTGCGGGAATGAAACTTTGAAGTATTTGTACGCATATGGACCTAAATAATGTCACCGAAATTTGTCAAGATCGGACCACAATAACATATAGCTGCCATACAACCAATGGTTCAGATATGGACATTTTTGGGTATATTTTCTCCATTAAAGAGCTAAGGACATGAAACTTTGTAGTATTTGTACTGATATTGACCTTAATAATTTTACTGAAAATTATCAAGATCCGGCGACTATAACATATAGCTCCCATACAACCGATTGTTCAGATATGGACATTTTGGGGTATAGTTTCTCCATTTAAAGAGCTAAGGACATGAAACTTTGTAGTATTTGTACTGATATTGACGTTAATAATGTTACCGAGAATTGTCAAGATAGGACCACTATAATATATAGCTCCCATACAACCGATTGTTCAGATATGGACATTTTGGGGTATAACTTCTCCATTTTAACAGCTGAGAGAATGAAACTTTGAAGTATTTTTACACATATGGACCTAAATAATGTCACCGAATTTCGTCGAGATCGGACCAATACAACATATAGCTCCCATACAACCTATTGTTCAGATACGGACATTTTGGGTTATAAATTCTCCATTGAAATCATGAAACTTTTTTCTACTGAATCTTTGCATAAATAACTCACAGAATTGAAAGTATACATTAAACAATTTCCGACTATGCAATTTTTCATTTCTCCATTCATGAAAGGTATGAAGTCTTCGGTACGGCCGAAGACAGCCGCGCTCTTACTTGTTTTGTCTGGATCACTGCCACATGAAGTCACCTATTAATAAAGCATTAAAATACGCAGTAGGACTTGGAATCATCGTTTTATTAATCCGGGAGTACTTGTCAATAGATACTCTATTACTCCCTATACTTCGTGTATAAGCATACAATTTTGTATTCTTGCTTTTAACATTGGACCGTATTAATAAAAACCAAGCAAATGCTTTTACTCAAGATTTTAAAAATTTAACAATAATTTGTATGAACCAAATTTCAAAATTAGAGTAAAAGGTCTGAAATCTTAAGCAAAAGCAAATGCTTGTCTTTTATTAATATGACTCATTGGGCCGTATTAATAAAAACCAAGCAAATGCTTTTACTCAAGATTTCGGAAATTTGATATTAATTTGTATGAACCAAATTTCAAAATTTGAGTGAAAGGTCTGAAATTTTAAACAAAAGCAAATGCTTGGCTTTTATTAATATGACCCATTGTATGTCCTAGGAAGGGAAGTAATAAACACAAAAATAAAAATAAAACAAAACTTAAAAAAATTTTATATTGCTCGGAAAGGATATCAAATAGAGTACTCTTCTGCTCTCGCTTGGGGAGATCTCGCTCCAAGGTCTACTAGGTAATTTCGTAATTTTTTTAGCTTCTTTTTTTAGCTTTATATATTTTTTGATGTGTAAAACTATTTTTTTGAGCTTTTTCTAGATTTTTTTTTGAGAATCTAGCTGGAACTCTGGAAAAGTTCTGGCAACACTGGTCAGGTGCCATTCGGAGACACTTCTTATCAAAAAACGCTAGACTGTCACATTCGTTATTGTGCCATGGTGTAATAACAAGGTGACGTAAGTAGGCAGCTATTTCATTCTGTTTTCCTCTTCCTCCTGTCATTCGGCTCTTTGAAAATGAAATTCCAATGTTGCCCCCAGTTGATCCCAAAAAAGTGTTGTTTTTATGTGTATTTTAGGTGTATGAAGGAGCGACTTTTGGAAAAAATTTAAAACAATAGTTGTTTTGTAACATTTTTATTTCCTTTGACAATTTTATTATTTAAGAAGAAAAAAATCGTTAAAATTTAAATTTTCGCGACATCATTTCAAAAATGCCAAAAACAAGCTACGCCCGTTGTAGAAAACCTTGAACGGCGGCGAGTTTCAGAATGTTTGGCCCTCCCACAGACCAAGAGACGCAGATATAATTCTGCTAGGGAAAGCAGCGGTGTGATGCCTACACTAAATTCAAAAGTGTGCGTGCTGCATTTTGTCGAATGCGCATACCCCAGCAAAACGACGCTTGCTGACAAAGGAAACAGTGTCGATGCCTGTGGTGTCCCTTATCTTGGGATTTCGAAAACCGTGGTATTTGTGAAAAGCGAGACCATGCAACCAGAGCTGGGCGATAAGGATTACATGTGCAATCGATTACACATAGGATTACGATTACATTAATCGTAATTTCAAGTTTTTTACGATTACGATTACAGTAATCGTAATTTTTATAACGAAGATTACGATTACAGTAATTGTAATTTCAAGTTTTTGACGATTACGATTACAGTAATCGTAATTTTTGTAACGACGATTACGATTACAGTAATTGTAATTTCAAGTTTTTGACGATTACGATTACAGTAATCCTTATTTTCTGTAATCTTAAATTACAAAATTTAAGAATTACATGTAAAAAATTATTAAAATTGCTTTTTGATACTAAACGGTGTAGGGAGGAAAAATGCTTGGCTCTGAAAGAAGTGCTAAAAACTACAAATAATTATGTAAAGCTTGCAATTTCACACATATTATATACATTTTGAAATATTTGCGGTTGAGATAGCAGCTTTTAGTGGGCTGGAGACAATGGCCTCATGCATAAAAATCGAGCTGTAGCTCACACTAATTTTCTTCGTAAAATGTGGATTTTGCATGTATAAAAAATATGTATTACAATTGCTAGATTTTACTAAACAAATTACTTAGGTTTATCTCATAACAAAATTAAAAAGTAATAAAACCCCACTGCAACTTTTGAAGATGTAAATGGCCATAACTATGAAAAGCCAATATTAGATGAAAATTTTTTTGACTTCGGCGGTAAATACCTAACATATATCTATATAACAACTTAATATATATTTTATTTAAAACTCAAAATACCTTTAGAAAACACTGATTTACCTGAAGTGGTAGTGGCTCAAACATTATAGGAGAAGAATCTTTTAAACATTTGAACGATGCTGATAGTAGCCATGGCTGTTTTAAAAGATATCCTCTGATAAAGAAAGCATCTTTAAGATTCAGCACCCCGCTTACATCATCAGCACCTGTGGAAAGGCTATTTTCGTTGGCGGGCATTATAAACAGTCCTCGATGCCATGCACTTTCCGATGTTTCTTTTGAAAAATTAGTTCTGCTTAAGGCTAATATTGAATATTATTGAATGTAAATTACCCAAACAGCAGTCTTAATTTTGTATCTTTATTATTTCCGCTAATTTTCTCTCTTCTTAATACACATCCCAGTTTTACTTGTTTACTTAATGTGTGAGAAATAAACACATATGTATGCATGTATGAAAAAATTATTATTATTTCTTGGAAAATGATGTTGGGCAAGTATATCACTGTTTTTTACACATTGTAATCCCAGAAAACGAGAACAGTAATCGTAATTTCAAGTTTCTTACGATTACGATTACAGTAATCGTAATGTTTGTAACGACGATTACTCTGAAAAAAATACCCGCAGTTAAACCAACAACTTTCGGCTGTTGAATCTCCGTCTTTGATTCAACAGCAAAAGTATTTGTTTTTACATCAAAGTTTTTGATCCAACAATTTATTCAATAACGGGCGTTGTTGATTCAAAAACTTGCTTGCCTTTAAAAAATTTTTTGTGAGAAAATATTTTTTTTGTGAGAAAAAAATAATGATGGAGAGAAGATAAAGAGAAAAATCCAAAAAAAAGTTTATTTTTAGCAACAATTTTCTCCCCGTTGTTGATTTAAAGGCAAAAGTATTTGACCCAACAGTTTCCGTTGTAAACAAAACTAATGAGAACAATTTTTTTTAAATTTTGTTTTTACAATGATTCAAATAATTCATGGATTCCTTTTTAGGAAATGGAAGTATAAATAGGTTACTACAATTCAATATAATGTTGAATGTTCCACTATGTGATGATTGGATAGAATTTCAGGTTGATGTCATGTTTCGAATCCTGAGGAGAATATAAAATAAAGAAGAAAAATCAGAATAAGAAATAAAGATAGCAACCAGTGAATGATAAGAAGGAGAGAAGAATAGGAGAACAAGCGGAGGCTACATATTTGCAGTTGGGACCTGGGTGGAGAGAATATGAAGAGTAAAATGCAAACTAAAATTTATTTTTAGGTGAAAATTTTTTTCAACAATCTCCGTTATTGATTAAATCAACAACGCTCGCACTTTTGAAACAACAACGGAGCGTTGTTGGGCACATTTCAACTGCGGAAAGTAGTTGATTTAACAGCGAAAGTCTTTAGATTTACAACGTTTTTTTTTCAGAGTACGATTACAGTAATTGTAATTTCAAGTTTTTTACGATTACGATTACAGTAATCGTAATTTTTGTAACGACGATTACGATTACGGTAATCGTAATTTCAAAATTTCTAAGATTACGATTACTGTAATCGTAATCATCTTGTAATCGTAATCCTTATCGCCCAGCTCTGCATGCAACACAAACATTACATATTACTCTCCATGTGTATTATTATTTACAAAATTTTTTGGAAACGGTTTTCGCTCTAACAAGGAATATGTTTCCAAGGATGCAATGCTTCTTCAAATAGCAAGATTAAAGTTGCAAATAAAACTTCTAGAAAGCGAAAATAACTATCTAAAAACCAAAAGGGCACGATACGAAACAATATTGAAAGGTGTCAAAAATATTTTTACAGAGGAACAACTCCGAAAATTGTAATACCCGGATCACCATATCCGTTGAGATTGGATAGATATATTGAATGCCCAAACAATACACGCTGATACTAACGATTATAAGATATTGAGTTCAATATATCCAGTTGAGTATGAATTATATCGTCGCTTTATGTTTGCCTTTTTCATACGAAACTCGCTGGGTTTTATATTTTTTCAGTAAGTTGTACCGAATTCGAAAAAACGAAACCTGATACTAATGATTATAACTTTTACCAGATATTGAACTCAATACATATATTTGGTTAAATGTGAAATATATCGTCGTTTGAAGGCGTTTTGTTTTAATTTTTATATTCATATTGGTGCAGTTCACCAATTTTTTGTTTCTCAAGAATGAATAAAAGCTTCTTAAGAATTGTAAATAATATATATAATATATAATATAGTATTTTAGCTTCAACAATAAGACAAATATATAAATAATTTACTCCTCTTTTTGGACCGGATCCGGCCAATTTAGCCCTACATTTTTCCCCCTTTTCCCTTTGGAAATGCAACCCTACCGTTTCAAAGAGCTTACTATTTGAGAATAGTGTCGCACTCTTCTATTTACGTCACCTGTTTATTCCACCATGGTTATTGTGCAAGCAAACTGTTTAGAGCTATAAACCGCAAACAAGAACAAGCATCGACACCCCACATTTACATACATTAACTTTTGTTGACAAGTTTGCGTGATAATGTAAAGAAATAAACACAAACACTGCATATTACTATTTAAAAATCCTCCAGACATCAGAAGTCAACAAAACGAAAATGCAAGGGGTTTTACCTTACGCAAAAAAAAAAAACAACAGTGCAGCTTAATACAGACATGCATATCATCATCCACCACTCTCCACTCATCTCCTCTAACAACGCTAAAGCGCATTCTCATGCCATACCATTGATTTATGAATGTGACAGTACAGAAAACAGAAACATCTTGGTTGCAATAAACAATTTGCTGAATTTTTCATGTTGCACAGCACAAATGCTTATGGCAACAAAAATGACAAACAAAAATGTTGTTGCAACAAGCGCATTTCGTTCACATTTCGCATTTGGTATAGCGAAACATGGCAACATAAAACTGTGATAATCTCTTGTTGAGTGCGCGAACACGGGAGCCCTCACAGCGGTGGCTGAATTTATGTACCGTTAGAGCGTGCTAAGTGCATACGTACATGTGTGTAAAATAAGTGCAAGTAGGTACTATGCTCGAAATTTCAATGGCAACAGTTGAGTGCGGATATTGGTTTGTTGTTGTCTAAGGCTGCGAACAGAGTGGGCGCTGAAAGCCGAGCCGAGATTGTCAATGCGATAAAGATTGTCATTGCGATAAAACTGGTTACATACAAGTCAATACAAATAAGCTTGTGCATAACACAGTGAACGCCGACAAGAGCAGAGAGCAAAGCCGATGAGTGCGAGAAAAACAGTTTCAAAGCGTTTTGCGCGCTTGTTTGCATTGTTGATGTTTACTTTTTAGCGTGAAATCGTGTTTTTTAATGGTTTTTTTAAAGAAATTTAGCTGGATATTTTCTTAAATCATTATATAAATGATGAAATTCACCAAATTGATATATTTTTAGTGTAATTGGATGTTTTCCAAATTCTTTTGTGATAATAATTGCATTAACCACACTAGGAGAAGTAAAATACTCTTCATCAGATTAATCCATTACCGTGTACAGCAATTTTATAAACACAAATGAAAAATAAGACTAAATCACATAAAGGCAAAACACATGGAATAAACAGAATTTCAGCGCTGATTCTCGCATTCACTGTGTTATAGACAAATTTTCTTCTCGCATGAAAATAAGCGTCAATAAGCTCGGCTGGGCTCCGCTCGGCATCAGCGCCCACTCTGTTCGCACCCTAACTACGGCTTTGTTCATGGTATAAAAAATACAGGTATGTGCATTGTCATTTTGACGCTGTCTTTTTGATTAAAAAGCAGATTTTTGAAGTTTAATCTTATGTCAGTTTTGGAGTATATCGATGCTTGGTATGGTGGTGTAGATACATATCGTCGTTTAAAGTGCAAAACCGCGTGACATTTTTGCCAAAAATGAGATTTCATCAAATTACATTCTTGGCGTCCGTCCCCATCCATTCATGCAACAATTTTGAGATTCACACAACGCAATTCCAAATAATGACACAGTTTCAAACCCGCTTTTTTTAAGGAAATTTTTCGAACCAATACCGCGAATAATAGGTGTTATTGCTTTATAACTGTACTGTAATGTACTAAAGTTGATTATACTTTCATAAACACGTTTTTCGCCAAAATGATATTTGGATTAAGAATATAATCCAAAAATCTACCTTGGTTTGGATGTGGGTTTGCAAAATTACGAACCGTTTTGAATTAAAACAGTTTTTACTGTCTCCTGTAAAATTTGGGTGGTAGCGGATACGCGGTATTGCACTTTATGCGACGATATGGAGTTATAATAGATCAATCTCCAAAACCTCCCCAAACTATATACCAGAGTGATCACAAAGCCTAAATTAAAAGTGATCGTAACTACTAAATTAAATTAAAAACTCACCGAGAATACCGGAAAGGGGCTACTTTTTAGTATGGCCAAACTGATATTCCGCGAAGTAAAAATCCGAAATTAATCTTTTATAAATCACTGATGACTGAGGAGGCATCAGTGAGTACTTTCAAATAAAGACTGCTGAATTTTTCATATAAATGGTTTGCTTTTTTCAAAAAAAAAATAATAATAATAATAACAAGTAAGGAAGCCTAAGTTCGAGTGGAATCGAACATTAGATACTCAGCTGTATGCTTATTGTTTGTCGGCCTTTGATGGAAACACGGTGTACTTTATATAAAGCGAGTGCTGCATGAAGTGGGCGTATCCACGCCCATTTTCCAAAATTTTTCTATTTTTTGTTTCCAGTCTATTGTAGAACTCATGCCACAAAATTTCAATGAATTATCTTTATATTTGACAAAGATATCGCTTAAAATGTTTTTATTAGGCCACTTTATAATACCCATATATAAAAGTGGGCGTGGTCGTCAACCGATTTCGCTAAAATTTTCAACATGTATTGCTACAAGTAATAAAAGTGTATACACCAAGTTTCGTCATAATATATCAATTATTTGTCGAGATATGGGCTCCAAAATCTCGTATATTCCTGCTCCTAAAAGGAGGCGGTGCCACGCCCATTTTCCAAAATTTTTGTGTTTTTTGTTTTATGTCCTTAGTTGGAATCTTGCCATAAAATTTCATTGATATATCTTTATATTTGACAGAGATATCGCTTCAAATGTTTTTATTAGGTCACTTTATAATACCCATATATAAAGTGGGCGTGGTCGTTAACCGATTTTGGCAATTTTTCGTCAAAACATTTGCGTAAGCAAATATATCACGCGTACCAAATTTCATCTATATATCTTCAATAGTTTCTGAGTTATGACTCATAAAACTTTCAATGTTTGCCCCATAATAAGTGGGCGTGGCACCGCCCATTTTCCAAAATTTCATCAAATTTCTTCATAGGGGCCTGAGCTCAACACGTGGGTAAAATTTCATCGCTCCAGCTATATTAGTGACTGAGATACCAAATTTCCGATTTTTACTATATAGGGGAGGTGGGCGTGGTCATGGTCCGATTTCGCCCATTTTCAATACCATCCGTTCTCGTCTTGATACCAACTTGCATTCCAAATTTCATCAAAATATTTCGATTTTTGCGTGAGTTATCGTGCGTAAAGACGGACAGACGGACAGACGGACGGACGGACAGACGGACGGACGGACGGACATGGCTCAATCGATTTCTCTTTTCACGCTGATCATTTTGATATATATAAGTCTATATCTATCTCGATTATTTCGTTCTGTTACAATCCACCGTTAGGAAATCAAAATTATAATACTCTGTGTACTAGTACAGCTGAGTATAAAAATTGTACTCAGAAGAATCATCAATGATCATTCAGCAGTGAAACAAATTTACTGCAGGATGTGTAATTTTTTCAAATTGAAAAAATTTCTTTCAATTCAAATTGAAAAAATTCGTTACTATGAATACCATGGTTACAATTTATTTTTAAAACAAAGCAGTGAAAAATTCCATTAATGGAGGATTTTTATCATTGAGTATGGCAGCACGAAATGTCATAATCTGCTTAATTGTCAGGTGGTTAATATGGCGACGAAAACTTGACGTTTGTTTTACCTGGTATACTTATACCATGGCTTTGTTACCTTGACTGTTTGCTTTTTGACGCAGCATACATATATAGATACCCCTACACAGTAAAAAATTATAGTTTATTTCTAATGTCATTTGGTACTTAATTTGATAATTCTTAGAATTAAATATGAATTTTAATGCCAAAAATTCTTATTTTGAAACTATGAGAAGTTTTACAATTTTATTTAATCCAAAATAGTTTCAAAATAAAGTCTTGAAAAGTATTAAAATTCTCTCACGAGACTTTTAATTATAATTAATTATTTATAGTATAAGAACAAATCCTGAAAAGTATAAAAACTTTCCCTTTCTCACTTTTGGTTTGAAATCAAAAACAAAAAAGTATTAGAAAAAATTTGTCAAAATATGTACATAAATAAATACAAAATGTTTTATAAAGTAAAATACGATCGCGAAATCAAATTTATTAAAACAGATTACCGGCAAAGCGAAGTTTTCATGCCTTATGGAACAATTATATCAAGTAAGTAATGCAGGAGATTAAGTGAATATTATGAGGGTACAATTTGTTTAATTTTTTTTTTTTTCAGTCTTAAGGCAGCTTATGGTCTCTCTAGATACCTCAATATCCTTGCAAGACCGCGACGGTGCCGAAAATTCTCCGGAAAAGGCCAGAAGCTGTAGCAGTTTTTTTTTTTACTGGTATGTTAAAATTCGACAAGGGAGCAGCCGATCTTGTTATCGAGGAATACAAATAACAAAAAATGTATAATGGTAAGTCCTGTCGTTGTAATATTACATATATTGGAATTAAAATGAGTATTTCTACATATTTTTGGGATTGATTTAATTCCAAAAAAGTATAGAATTTATTCCAATTTTCGACTATTTTTAATACCAAAAATATTCTAAAAATAATCAAAATTTGGTTTTGATTTAATTCCAAACAAGTATTAATTTGCGATCAAGAATAATTTCTGTCTCTCATATTCTCTTCGTTTTTTAAACCATAATGGTTTTAATTTTATACTTTTTGGCATTGTTATATATACATAACAAAATGGAATTAAAATAAAACTAAAATTTTTACTGTGTAGTAAAATACTGTCGAAACCCGAAAGGAAATTTAAATTTTTCTTTTATAGACACTAGAAACGACGTACCAGAGATGATCTGTTTCTTCAGTTCCTATCTCGATGAAAGTGATTTTTTTAATGAAGACTCGGTTTTTCGTTCATTCAAGGAAATCTGCAATTTCAGTTAAATTTTCATACCCATCAAAAAATCCAAATCCAATCAAATTAAGCAAAACATATTTTAATTATAGAGCTAAATTAATTATTTTATTTGTTATTTTAATTTACAATTTTAATCAAACTATTAAATAAATAGTTAAAATTAACAATAAAACTAAGCAAATCTCTCCAAACAACCCATGTCCATATGTAGCTTTCTTGCCAACATATGGACCTTGTGCCGAACCATATTTATTGCTACTTGTTGCTGTCCCTCCTAATGCATGAGCTATGCTGATGATGCTTTAATCCTCCAGCAGCGAATGTAGAAATCCATTTATACTATTAAGCAATGTGTTATTCAATTCCTCATTTGTCGCTGCTGGCGTTTCTGTCTCTGCGGCTTCACGATCATAAAATTCATTGGCAGTAATATTTTTGAATTCATCATCCAAGAATCGTACCAACTCCATGTGACCACTTAATAGCTGCTGTTGCTCTTGCTTTTCCATAGTTGAGTTTTCTTGAGATCTTTATCAATTGCCCACAGATTTGTTTTCTCAGCACGTTCGCTCGTTAGCGCACTTTGTGTAATTGTGATGTTCAGCTGCTTGCGGCTGCTCTGTTTTATACATACGCGACAAAGCGAAGCCATGTCCGGGCTTGGCATAGCGGATGGCATTTAGTGGCTTTTACCTGCACCTAAATTCATGGAAAAACTTTTAAATCCTTTTGTTAGAGCAATTTTAGTTTACCTGTTAACTCATTAGCTTGCTAACGAGGCGGGTGTGTATTTGTTTTCTCTTTCTTACCTGCTGCCTTCAAGCGGTTAGCTACTAAATTAAGGCAAAACAGTTAATGATCTTCAACGGCACTGAAACATGGAGATTCCCAAGGCCAATGGTCTTTCTGAATAATAATATAATTAATTTGCGGTATCCTGTGTGTAGTTTAAATATTTATGATAGTTTAGATAGTGTACTAAGGTTAGTTGTTGGTGATTAGAGGATTAATGTATTTTCCTTGAAAGGGAATAATTCTTAACTCTAGACTTTGTGTGATCTTTGAGTTTAGGTATTTGACCTACTACCGCCTTAGACATGCAAATTTTCTTCAAAAGTTTTTAGTTGAAGTAATAGTTAATCCCCGAAGATTGGTTTTGTGGATTATGCAGTGGACACAGACTAATTTATAGTATTTTCAGGTCAAATGAAATCTTTTTAAAGTCAAGTGAAACCTTTTTCAATTGAAATTAGATTTTTTTCAATTGAAATGATATTGAGGTTTCAAATGTCTTTCATTTGACCTGAAAATGCTATACATGCCATTAGCTGTCCTCCGGAAATACCTATCCTTCTACGATGTGTATGCGATATTTTCCGAATGATTGTCTTGTCTCAAGCATCACGCTTTGGGCGACTTTTCATCATGAGATTGAAAAATTAAACTCCTCCTATATTCGTCTTATGTTAATTTATAACAAAAATAGGTTGTTTACATAGAAGTTTTCCATAAGTATTTATGTATAGGTATTGGTGGGTTTCCCGCAGCCAATATTTGGGTAAATTGACTGACTAATCAGAAAATGGTATGATGATGATGTAGAGGCTGACAGTTCAACCGAATTATACTGTGTAATTATTTGCTTGTTCGACTCTGTTTATTAGTCAGAAATTCTCAGATATTTTATCAAACATTCCGTATATATAGTACACTAGCTGTACCCGGCCAAGCTTTGCTTTAGCGAAAACTGACACACTTTAAAATAAGTTGGAAGTATATAGAAACCGAGCTTTCCTCAGTCTGCACCCCTCAGCAAAAGTCAAATAACTGAAAAAAAAGTGAAGGAAAAAATTGTTATATTCAAAAGTTTGCCCTCATCATATCCTTATCTCTTTTTTGCTTCGTATTAATCTCCCACTCCCTTACCCTCTCCTACTCCCATTCTCTTTCCCTTCCCATTTAACTTTCCCTCTCCTTTTATTTCCGCTTCCGTTTTCTTTTTCTCTTCCCGTCACATTTCCGCTTCCCTTTCCCTTTCTGTACCCCTCCATTACCTATACTTTTCTGTCTTTCTCTCTTTCGTCCCTCTCCTATTCCTTCTCTCATTCCCTGTCTTACTGTCTCTCTCTCCATCCTCTTCGTTCCAATTGCATTATATTCTTTCTCTCCTTCTCCGTCCCTTTGCCTTTCCCATTCACATTACCCTCCCACTTTCCCTAGGGAACCGGGTTTAGCATAACATATCCCTCTATTCTACTTCTCATTTGATATCATCGCTGCTTAAAAACATTCCATGGTATCCGGGTCCACTCTTCTACCCATAATTGAGTACTAAGAGTTACTATGAAAAAGCTCTATTTAGCAGTCCTGCTCAACACCGTTCATTTTATATCAGTATCGCTGAGCAGCATTTCGGGGTCATTCGGGTCCACGTATTACCCTACATCTGGTGACCCGACCTAGGAATAATGAGTTCATACCTATGTAAAATCACAGCTCACCACCCTTCGTTTGATACCAATATCGCTGGGAAATATTTCGTGGTCATTCGGGTCCACGTTTTGACCCATATCTGGGGACTTGATCTTTTATACGGATCTTTTATATCGTCCTGATCAACACCTTTCATTTGATCCCAATGTTAGTGAGAAATATGCCTGCGTCATCCGGGTCCCCGTTCTGACACAAACCTGGGTACCCGACCTAGGAATCACAATGAGTTCTTATCTGTGTAAAATCCCTGCTCAACACCCTTCATTTGATACCAATATCGCTTAGAAATATTCCGGGGTCATTCGGGTCCACGTTTTGATCCATATCTGGGGAACCGACCTAGGCATCACAATTAAGACCCCTAATACCCGGATGACCGAGCTTATCTCGGGATGTCATTTTTTCGCAGGTCTTTCAAGGCGAAATAAAAAGTACAAAAAAAAAAAAAAATGAGCGGAAGAATGAAACTTTTCAGAAGTTTGCCCCAGATACCCCTTGTATAATAAATTTCATGAAAATAGTTTGCCCCGTTTGTGAGATGAAGAATAAAAGTAAAGTCTCGCTTCGCCGCAATACCTCTACCTCTTCATGTCCTTTTCTCTTTTTTATTAGTCTTAGATTTCCGCTCCCTTTCCCTATACTTCCTTTTTTCCTTTCTTTTTCATCTCCGATTACTTCTTCTTTTCCTTTCCTTTCCCTATCGGTATTCCTTACCTCTCATTTTCTCTTATCTTCTTATGCGTTTCCCCCTTCCCTCTCCCAATCTCTATCTCTGCCCTTTCCATTCCCATTCTATTTTCGTTTCCTTTCCCATTCCACTCCATTTGGGTTTCCTTTCCTTTTTATTGCCCTTTACCTAGGAAATCACGTTGAGCATTACATCGAGAAGATCTCCATAATTCCCACTTTTCGATTTCATCCGGGTCGTTTACTGTTTGTTATTTTTAT
The DNA here is from genome assembly GCA_960531455.1 of Urophora cardui. Lineage (NCBI taxonomy): Eukaryota > Metazoa > Arthropoda > Insecta > Diptera > Tephritidae > Urophora > Urophora cardui. The sequence goes on along the minus strand of OY482670.1, from coordinate 28,692,656 downwards.
AGCGAAGTAAGTAATTACATTTTGTTTCATTTCGTGCAAAAGTTACAGATTTATCAAACTTTTCAAAGACCGGCCGTTCTCGAGGAAAGCCGAATAGAGGCCTTTTTGATCTAGAATATTATGACTAGTAAAAAATGGTCGGATCGTTGTTCATATTTACCTTTATTGTTAAACTCACTACTGTTTTATTTTATTTTACAAAAACAAATTTTCGACAAATACATTGAATGGCTTAATACATATGTAAATAAAAGCTTAAAAGCTATTCCAAAAAAATGTACACGCTATTTCATATTGAAAATTTTATATCTCGTCCTATTTACTAAAATAAAAAAAACACCGACTCTACTAAAACAAAATTTAGATTCTGTCTGCAATTAAATTAAATATTAAATGCTTGTTTAGTAGTACAAAAACTATTAAAATGTAAGTGTGTTTGTATGTATGTAAACTATGTTTAAAGCTGCAGCTTCTAAAGCAAACTCAGCTAGGTATTGCTAAATGATTTCACGTTTGCATTTTTCAATTCTTGTATTACACTCTAACTTCACTTGACACTGAAAAAAATGTTTGCTTAAAGTAAACCGCCAACTTCGCTGTTAAATTCATTCTGCCTCTGCTCATGTACTCCAATCAATTTGCCTATGATTTATTGCCTTGTCGCTTCTCATCCATTTTTCTTCTTTGCGCATACCACTTTAGAATGGTCCTTGTGGACGTACGCGCTTCTTTGGCTCGGCAAAAAGTATTTCATACAAAGAAGTGGGCAAATGTTCCGCCAAGAAAATCTGTAGCTTTTCGCGTCCAGTTACTGGGGTGTAGCGTGCCATGGGGAAAGTGCGTGAAACGGCATCGATCAAAACGCGCAGCGAAGGTTGTATGTCGGCGGTCTGCAAAGAGATTAAAAGAGGTATGGAATTTATAGCTATTTAGTATTTTTGTTTTATACAGTGCACATCAAACTGTAGCTAAATTTTCTTAAATCTTAAATCTCTTAATTTTTAAAATTAAAAAAACGTGTCTTCTTCTTTGTTTACCTCCATTGAAGCTCTCTCCAACGAGGTCATTGCAGCTTCATAATAATCTTCGCCATAGGTTTTCCTTTGTTCTGAGGTCAATTGGGCCCACATTTCCTTAGCCTGCAAGGAAGTGATAATGAGAGTTATAAATTGGGATAATTATATGCCGAGAGTCCACTAAGTTAAGACTTGGATCTAAAAAGAATTTCTGAGGCATAAATTTACTGATGGAGCTGCTGGCTGCCATTGAAACCTAAACTAACTTGTGAAATAGTCTAAAGAAAGACGAGACTTCAAATCTTAGCACTCCACTTATACACTAATGAATTGAAGGTCAACGCTCGAGTAGGAGAAGGAGTATATCTAAATAAATCTAATTCCCCTACCTAAGCAGTGCAGCATCTATAAGAATGAAGAAACTGAAATACACGAGTTGGTTACCGCATGACTTCTACGTCTAGCAATCAAGTCATAGGCGTATCATGTAATGATGAAAAATGCATCGAGCTGGATACGGGTACGTCATACGGTCAAGAATATTGATCTTACTCAAGGGATGTATACTATCATTGATGATGGATCTATTAACAGGCCACATAAAGATGTTTCTGTCTTCACGAACGGATCAAAGATAGCATGCGTAGTGGTCGTGGGTATCTTTGCAACTTATCCGGATATTTCCATATTAATTAGGCTACCAAACACGGTGAGCCTTTTTCAGTGCGAAGTTTTCGCCGTACAGAATGCCTGAAAGGCTTTACTTGCAACGGAAAATGCTGGTGCTGGAATTAGAACAGAACTGTTCTCAGATATTCAGGCAGTTCTGAGGGCTTCTGAATCTACAACGGTATGATCAAGCCTAGTCAGACAGTAGACAGTGGGTCATGGGTCGACATAGCGTATAACTATTCCAGATGTTGGGGTACCGCGATATTCAGGAAAGCGAAATGGCTGATGACTTGGCCAGGCAAGGCTCTGCTCTTGTTATCGCGGAGGCGTAGGAGGTTCTTGAGCCCCTGAGCTGCATCAAGGGCCGAATTTCTCGGCCCTGGTTCGAGGGGACTAAAATCAGATGGAGACGGTTGCAGGCCTGCAGGGTTTGTAGAAGCCTGTTGTTTTCATACAATGAGATGCGATCCTCAGCCATTCTAAAGATGCACAGGAGAGATATGTCCCGCTCAAATGCGGTATTTATAAGACACAGGTAATCTTTCTGGGGCGAATGAGATGGTGGAGAATCTGCTATGCGAGTGTGCTTTGCTCTCTCTACAGCAACTAATAAATGGCTTGTGGGGGAATGTACGAAGAGGTGCCTGAAACCGTAAAACATTTTCAGCAGTACCTGGAATCTAGCTATTAGAGGGATATCTCGGGGATCTTGGTATAATATCTCATATAAATTTAAGATATTCTTAAATTACTAGAGTGCTGCCTACTGTCGAAACTCGACAGTTTTTCTAGATGTTTTCTTATGACTAAAGTGCAACTATAGTTTTTGTATAATTGTTTGTTGCTACTGTCACTGCTACTATTATGTTGTTGGTGTTCCAAATTCTCCTAACTACTTCTTTATTTCTATTTCTGCTCTTTTCTTTCCTCAATTTCTTTCCTACTTATTCTTTCTTACCCTACTTATTCGGTGCAGTGAAATAACGCCCGTGGAATTAACGCCCGCGGGCGTTATTTCCCAAAAAGGAAATAACGCCCGCGGGCGTTTCTTCTTTTCTTGAAAAAGAAATAATTCCCGCGGGCGTTATTTCGTTTGATCCATGGGCTTTATTTCTCTTTCGGAAGGGCAATTAAGCCCGCAGACGAGTTTTTTTTTTTAAATATGGTTTATTAGGGAAAAAGCGCCGCAGGCGAAAAATTGGAATAAAAAATCGCGCGATTTTTAATTCCAATTTTTCGTGTTTTCTGAGTATGGTGTATTATAATTGGAAAACGCGCCGCAGGCGAAAAATTGGAATAAAAAACCGCGCGATTTTTAATTCCAATTTTTCGTGTTTTCTGAGTAAGGTGTATTTTTAATTCCAATTTTTCGATTCTTTAAATTTTTTTTAAATCCCTTCTAAATATTCAAATATTATGTACATATGTGTCAACTCCGCCGCTTAATAGAAATAATACCTACGAGTAATTACTGAGACAGAGAGGCTCAGGGTTATTACTGAGAGAGGCTTAGTTAAATGGATATTATTTAAAATAAATATATCTGCGGCGCTTTTCCAATAAAACAAACACCATATTTAAAAAAACGAAAAATTGGAATAAAATATAGCGCGATTTTTTATTCCAATTTTTCGCCTGCGGCGCTTTTCCCACTAATACACCATATTTAAAAAAAAACCCCGTCTGCGGGCTTAATTGCCCTTTCGAAAGGGAAATAAAGCCCACATCGCCGAATAGGGCGCGCGGGCGTTCTTTCCATTTCTGAGTGGAAATAATACCCACGGGTTTAATTTCGTTTTATTCGCAGGCGCTATTTCTTTTTCAAGATAAGAAAAAACGCCCGCGGGTGTTATTTCCTTTTTTTGGGAAATAACGCCCGCGGGCGTTAATTCCACGGGCGTTATTTCACTGCACCTACTTATTCCTTGACTTTATGTTTTTGTTGTGGTGCTTTTGCTACTTTTTTATGTTTCTACTTCTTTGAAACTACACACCACATTCAGCCAAACATGTTCAGAATTGCATTGTAAGTTTGGTGAAAACGCACAAAGTCAGCTACATATGCTTGCGCATTGAGACAGCTCTGTTGTGTGCAAAAGCATGCAACAACAACCACACGGCAATTTTCCAAGGACGATTGTGGACGCATATTATAGACAGATTCCAGCGTTGCCACTTTTGGTACTTTCGTACCAAAACTGGTACTTTGAAAATGATTTGGTACGTTGGTACGTTGCTTTTGATTTTAGTACTTTTTCCTTAAAAGCAATGTTTTGAGAAAACAATTTTTATTTATTCCCATCTGTTTTTTATTTTTCTATATATTATTTTTGTTCGTTCACTAAAAGAACAGCAATTATGTCGATTAACATAAAAGCATGAAAAAATGTGTGGAATCTATGTGGAATAGAACAAAAACATTCGACAGCCCGTTAAAAGTGCAGAATAAGGGCGACATTTTGGCCAGAATCGAAAACGCCATCAGTTTGACCCTTGTGTGCTGTGGCACTTGCTCCTACCGAAGAAAAAAAATCAGCTGATGCTGTTAGTGAGCCCTGATCACTCACTACTCAATAAATATATGTACCTACATGTATCAAGCAAGTTTCAAATGGAAATGGAGTGATGGAGATGTAAAACGTTAAATTAATTTAAAGCGCGATAATTACAAATTACAAATAATTAAGTGAGACAACTCAAAATTTGTTGAAATCGGGTTTTTATCATAAACCGCGCTTGCAAAAAAAATTTTCAATCGATGTCCCACTTGACTGAAAGATAGCAATTATACTTAGCATTTTCAACATCATTGCTTGTAAAGAAAAATTTTTTTTTGGCTCCTGAAAATTTTTGAATTTTGAGTTGTGTCAATTTATGAATTAGGGTGCGATGTGTTGAAGTTAATTTTCCATTAAAAAATAATAAATCAAGGGTGCTCAACGCTCTCGTATTGAATGGAGAAACTCCAATACATCTACAAAAATTTATTAGTGCACTCAGAAAAAATTTGTGTTAGATTTAAAAAAAGTTACAAACTACAAGTAAATTTTTATTGTACGAAATTTTACATACAACATACATACATATCGTCGGTCTCCTGCCAGAAACACGAATGTGAAATTTTTTTTAAGTGCGATGTATGCTCTTTATCGGGTATATATTGATATAATACCAATTGATATTTTTATATATGCTTATGTACATACAAGTACATATTATGCATGTATGTTTACACGAGGATCGCAAAAAATTTTCACATTCGTGTTTCTGGCAGGAGACCGACGATATGTACAATATTTACAACATATTCTATTTATAAAAATGTATCTATACATATATTAAATTAAGATATGAACTCGTACATATAAAACAAGTAAAAGCGCGGCTGTCTTCGGCCGTACGGGAGACTTCATACCTTTCATGAGTGGGGAAATGAAAAGTTATGTATGTACATAGCCGGATTAAGTTTAATTTTAATTTTAATTCTGTGGGTTATTTATGGAAAGATTTATTAGAAAAAATGGTGTCTTGGCTATTTAAATGGAGGAGTTATACACCAAAATGTCCATATCTGAACAATCGGTTGTATGGGAGCTATATGTTATAATGGTCCGATCTTGACAATTTTCGGTAACCCCGTTTGGGCCCATATGGGTACAAATACTTCAAAATTTGACACCGTTAGCTGTTAAAATGGAGGAGTTATACACCAAAATGTCCATATCTGAACAATCGGTTGTAGGGGAGCTATATGTTATAGTGGTCCGATCTTGACAATTTTCGGTAACCCTGTTTGGGCCCATATGGGTAAAAATACCTAAAAATTTCACGCCGTTAGCTGTTAAAATGGAGGAGTTATACACCAAAATGTCCATATCTGAACAGTCGGTTGTAGGGGAGCTATATGTTATAGTGGTCCGATCTTGACAATTTCCGGTAACCCTGTTTGGGCCCATATTGGTACAAATACCTAAAAATTTCACGCCGTTAGCTGTTAAAATGGAGGAGTTATACACCAAAATGTCCATATCTGAACAATCGGTTGTAGGGGAGCTATAGGTTATAGTGGTCCGATCTTAGAAATTTTCGGCAATCCCGTTTGGGTGCATATGGGTACAAATACTTCAAAATTTCAGACCGTTAGCTGTTAAAATGGAGGAGTTATACACCAAAATGTGTATAACTGAATAATCGGATGTTGTCGAACTATATGTTATCGTGGTCCGATCTTGACAATTTTCGGTAACCTTGTTTGGGCCAAAATTGGCACTTCTACTTCATGTTTCATGTCCTTAGATGTTTAAATGGGGAAGTTATGCACAAATTACATCCAAAAATTTCATGTATATCTGAATAATCGGTTGTTTTCTATATGTTATAGTGGTCCGATTCGGCCGATTCCGACAAATGATCAGCTGCATATAACAACATACCTGTATTCCGAATTTCATTCAGATATCTCAAAAACTGAGGGACTAGTTTGCGTTCACACAGACGGGCGGACCGACAGACGGACATGGCTTAATCGATTCAGCTCGTGATTCTGATCATATCGGTATATATTTTGGTGGGTCCCCCACGCTTCCTTCTGGTACTTTCGACAAAAATTTTTTGGCACTAAGTTATAATACCATTTCATTCTCATGAAAGGTATAAAAATGTATCTACATATTACATAATAATAAGTGATAAGTTTGTTCAAGGCTGTTTAATAAATTGTCAATATTTATTGCCGAATCAGAGGTGGATAATTCCAGAATTGCTTCCAAATGCTTTTGTGATAAAATGTTTGTTTGGTTTGTTTTGATTCACCTAAGGCTAGAAAAGGCTTTTTCGCAAATATATGTGTTTCAGAACATGGATAAGTATTTTAAAATTTCATTCCTTATGAGTGGATACTTGTTATATTTTATTTCTGTCATATATGTAACTTACCTTAATTATTAATTTATATACGTACCTATAATTAATTAGCATAGACTGCGACTCTCAATAATATTTCAGCAAAAAAAGCTCTAATTCCTATTCTTCTTATTAAAATCTACTTTTATTTTTCTTCAAATAATTTGAAATACACTTTTGCCACACATTTTTCAATATTAACTAGAAATTTTGTTCAGTTTTTTCGTTTGCCTACAAATCCCCTAAATCAAAAAATTTCACAACTCAAAATTTTTTGAATCCATGAATAACGTCTTTAGGGACTGCTAAATGTTAGTCTCCTCCCAGAAGCAGCCTTCTTCCTTACCCAAGATTTTACCTCAAAGCTTCGTTTGTAAAGAAAACGGTTTTCTTGCATTTCTTCCATTTCTTTTATATTTATTTGAGTTTTGAGTTATGTTGCTTTTGAATTCAAGAATTCAATTTTTTCAAAAAAATTTTATTTTCAATTTGTTAGTGTAATTTTCAATTTCATATGGGAAGGGCGACGCCAACGCAGCTTCATATCATTGTTTATGCTATATAGTTTGGTCACTCAAATGTTCTTCTTCTTGTTCATTTTTAAAAATGCATTTGTATTTGTGCGAAAATCGAGAGAATGAAGGAATCAATGCTGTGCAATTTCGTAGAATTGCTGTTACTCCCAAAATGCGAGCAAATTAGTTAGGATTTACTCCGTTTCTACTGAATTTTTTTCTTGACAACGAAACGATTTTAATAAAAATATATCGCACCCTAAATCATAAAGTGACACAATTCAAAATTTTTTTAAATCGACTTTTCTAGCGATTGCCAACAAAAAAACTTTTCATTCGGGTCTCTTTTGACTGAAAAATAGCCATTATACGTCGCCTTTTGCCATGTCATTGCTTGTAAAGGAAAAAAGTATTTGGCCTCCTGCAAATTTTTGAATTTTGAGTTGTGCCACTTTATGATTTAGGGTGCGATATACATATATTAATTTTTTTGGTCTTATCGGTCCAAGTGCGCACAAAATAACAGATAAATGTGCAGAACTAACATTAAAATAATATTGAGTTTTGCTTTTGACTTCACAATTTTAACTAGATAATTTTGCAATTTAAGCTAGTTAAATTTACACGGAATGGTCGCGTTAAATTAGCAATAATATCTTTTTGATTTTACCTTAAATTTATTGTTAAATTAACTGGATTGATTTTACAATTTACAAAAATACAATATATGTATGTACATTCAATAAAAGAAGGTGCTTCGGTATTGGGAGATATGGGAGGATATCCTCCTGGTAAAATTGCAAACTATGAGGAGAAAGAAGAAAATATTTTAGATTAAAAACTTTTAGAAATAAAAATACGTTTCACCTTTAACTCGCCTACAGTCTGAAAATATAAATGGAAATGCCTTTATCACGCACTTCCAATGACGCTAAACTCTTCCCACGGCACCAGATTTTCTTTTTATTTAAAAAATAATAATTCCGTTTTGCACGAAAAGCAGAACTCCAAATGTTCAAAAAAAAAATTGTGTATGTTTCAAAATAGTTTTGACGTTCTTTTTTTTAGTTTATATTGACACTATCATGTTAAATAAATCAAATTCCAAATGACATTTAGGAATAAAATTTTATATTTGATATGATTCATTCATTATTTTAAAATTGCCTAATGTTGCATCAACACTAAAATTTGGTTGAATTTACCAAAATCTCAAATGACGTTTTAAAAGCTAAAATCACGTTCCAAAAATCGTGTAATTTGAAAAAAAATTGTTGCTGTTATATGTGTAAAGATCGATCGTGTTAATCTTACATGAATTAAAATTTGCATACACGCGAATGAAGTAGTAAAGGCATTGGTATCCGTATATTCCCTTTTCCATATTTCTAGGAAAAATGTAGTAATAGAGCAGTACGAGAAAGTGCAACCCTGCTTATACGAAAATGTTCAAAAGGAAAGAAAAAAATTTGAATTCAAACGGCCATTTTGCATGGCGAAACCCAACAAACATTTAGGTTAGATATCGGTTTGAGAATGACTCAAGAACTAGCACTTTTCTAAAACCTCTAACGTTAGAGGACGACTCGAGAAGCAGTCGAGAATCCTAGCGATTTCAAACAAAATGGGACATAATTCTCAAATTTAGAAAATCATAGTTTCCGAATGGAAATCAAATTTAGTTTTCTAATGAGAATTCGCAAATACTTATTTTTCTAATCAGTCTCCAATTTATTTCTAGTGTAGTTTTCTACCTTCGCTTTGGATTAGAGATAAGTTTGAGAATTAAACTCTCTACCAGTAGATATAGTGTTTGCTGATAAAACGCTGTGCCAATCCATACTTTTTGATTAATGCCTGGATGCCTTTGAACGCTTTGGTTGCTTTGGAAACTCTACATTCTCCTACATTTGGATAGATCCCAATTAGCAGGAATCCAATGTTGGAGAAAAGTCTCAATTCTCAAGTTTATATCCAACATGTCTTTACACTTGAGTTACAACACTTTTCCGAACTGTACTGAGGGTATAATTAGCATGAATTAAATTCAATCATATTAGCAATAAATAAACTAAAAACGAGTGAAAAATATAATTTAAAAAGGAATGTATAATTCAACTAATTTTTGTATATAAAATGTTGTTACTATTTTTAAATGCATAACAAAAAAGTGAGGAAATAAGTTAAACAGACAATCATAATTGTTACATTTTTGTTCCTTTATTTCAATCGGATGAGCATTTGTTGTTCAAAGGCTTTATCCTGACGTTTGATTTTGGTTGGAGAATATCGATAGAATTCAAGTCAAATCAATGAAATTCAAATGCATTCAAAAATGCTTATTGGGTAGCAACGATTGGCATCATGGATATTTCATTTTTGTTTTGAAAAAATAAATGTGTATCTATATTTTTGATACATACAGTAAGTCGCACTGAAAATGAGCCACGTTTTGTTGTCCGAAGTTTTATGAAAATAAAAAATTATACACAAACCGATTGAAAACCAAGATTATATACTTAGGTGTATTTTATAATAAACCGCAATTTAGTATTTCAAAAACTATTTGATTGAAAAGTTCATGAAACGGGCTCACAGTGAAAGTTAGCCACTAAGAGGAATATGCCCTAAAACGGTTTTAATACTTTGTTTCATTGTTTCAAAAGTTCAATTACTCTATCCCTAATGAATTAAATATAATACAAATTTTATTAGCATGCAATGTGTTTTATTCATCTAACAAAACACGATTTTTACGCGATCTAGCGTATATTGTCTGATAAGTACACCTTTTAAAATCGGAAAAAAATTGCCTGAATCCCCTTTTATATAGATTGTGTATACCTATAATTAACACATAAAGTAAGATGTGAACTGTAAAAATATATAAGAGAAAAATAATAATTCTTGAGAGAAACTTTAAGTTTCTGCTGCTAGAAGAATTACTTTGATTGTATTTGTTTTTCATCATTTCTGGCATGTTGTTGAAAGTTTTCCGTTGCAAAGAAATTAGGAAAGTCAAGTAATTGTGAACAAAGGTATTTAATAATAAAAATTTGTGAATAAATGATGGCTCACTTTCACTGTGACTCACTGTATTCCCATCAAAACAAACTTCAACCATGGGAATTGTTGTTGCAAAAAGTGACAGGCACATTATGTGTCAATGGGAGAATGGGAAACTAAATAAACCAAATGTGAAGAAGAATCGACCACAGTGTTGTATTCAAACGTAGTAAAATCTTCACAAGAAAATATCCAAAATTGCTAATAAAATCAATTAAAACTCAAAAATATGTTAATTTTTTGTTATTATCGCTACAAATATAGCATTAGAAATTCAATTCACACAATAATTTCAAAGATTTAAAGATCTCAAAACTCGTATTGTGGAACGATTTTCCGTCATCCCTTGTCAAGTTTGGTTTGGAGACAAACCGGTTTCGGCTAATATGCGCCATCTTCAGTGTCTTCTTTCGTTCTGAGTTATTTTGTGTAAGTTCGATAGTATTTATAGTAACTAACTTCCGTCGTTTTGTTCAGGTACTTCGTGTTCATGTCATGTGTTCGTGCATTCGTGCGTGTGTGTGTGTGTGAGTCTGTGTTGTGTGTTTAGGTATGCAAATCTATTTTTTGTCATATTTTCATTATTGTACCCTCATTAACCAAGTAGGTAAAAGTCCGTTATTGTCCGTTTGTGTGTTGTTTTGTTTATGTCGGTTTTAGGTCTTTTGTCCTCTTTCGGGTATAGTAGCTTAAGCGGTTCAAATAATGTATCCGATGCGGTGTTTATTTGTTCATTTATTAAAAAAATAATAAATGAACAAATAAACACCGCATCGGATACATTATTTGAACCGCTTAAGCTACTATACCCGAAAGAGGACAAAAGACCTAAAACCGACATAAACAAAACAACACACAAACGGACAATAACGGACTTTTACCTACTTGGTTAATGAGGGTACAATAATGAAAATATGACAAAAAATAGATTTGCATACCTAAACACACAACACAGACTCACACACACACACACGCACGAATGCACGAACACATGACATGAACACGAAGTACCTGAACAAAACGACGGAAGTTAGTTACTATAAATACTATCGAACTTACACAAAATAACTCAGAATGAAAGAAGACACTGAAGATGGCGCATATTAGCCGAAACCGGTTTGTCTCCAAACCAAACTTGACAAGGGATGACGGAAAATCGTTCCACAATACATCATATTCCTACCCTGTCGGAAAAACAAGCAACCAAAAAGTTATCTCAAAACTCATTTGAATTTTTTTTCTGTAAATTTTGCACAGCACTGCATGGTGACAGGCACAACATGCCAAACGATCAGCTGAGAGTGTCGCAACTTATAGATATAAACTATGCTTCATATGGGAAGGGCGAAGCTACGTTAGCTACGTTAGCGTCGCCCTTCCCATATGAAACTCAATCACATTCATTTGAAATTTTTTATACCTGTGGGCATATGGCAGGGGAAGAAAATTTTATTTTTATATTCAAAGGGCGAATTTGTATCTGTGCCTATGTCTGGGGGGAAAAACAAAAACAAATGTGATTCAAGGGCATAGGCATGAGCATCTACATATCGTCGCTGTGCCAACAAAAAGAGCTATACGTTTTTCAGCAACTTTTCAGGAGAGCAAAAAAACCATTTTCTGGTGATCCTAGAGAGTATTTTTTCTAGTTTGAATTGTTAACTAATGATACTACACATATGTAATAGACTTGTGCAATTTTTTTTTACTTTTTTTGACCAACCACTTCGCATGAAGCATTTGCGCCGTTTTACAGCACATAGCTCTTTTTACAAATTGTTTAAATTTGCTAGTGGGGGTAAGAAATCGTGAAAGATGTGTATAAAATTCTTCGCTAGGGTCCGATGCAATTAGCGATAGCTTGGAAATGCATTATTTAATTGACCAGTGCCCCTCCTATTTTGAAAATTGGTCACATACGCTATTTTTAAATAATTTTTTTTACACAAAAATAACCTGAAATCAAAAAACAATTATACGAAAATAGATGTATAACTGATTTTACAGAGCATTTCTACTACTGAGAGCATATAGCTGTGTTTGATAACTTCTAACCAAAGAAGGATATCAGAAAACGGGAAATGCAGAAATGTGGGTAGCGGATAGCGCTAAATAAATATGTAATAAAAAAAAAATCGAAAAAAAACATATAACTGAATTTGTTGGCGCAGCGACGATATGTATGTATGTAATGAATGAAAAAAAAAACCATTTGTCTACTACGACTGTTACCACGAAAAAATCTGTTTAGTACTCTCAAAAGCAATTTGGTACGTTTTTTGGCACGAGAAAAAATATATGTTAGTGGCATCGCTGATAGATTCTATGATTTGTGGTGGTGGAAAAGGTGGTCTTCAGAACCATGTGGTATCACGTTGAGCCTTTGGACGGTAACCAACCCAATCTAAGCCTTTATTGCTATTATTGCTATAAAAAGTGCATTGAAGACACTCTGCTAACTGTCATAAACGCTTCTAGCTAAGCCTTGTTCTTGCATTTAAACGAGCTACTTTACTTAGCACTTCCTTCATATCCATTCCACACATAAATAAACACAACTACAACTTCATAAAAGTGAAAAAGGTGCACGTTTACATTTTCGCTAAATAAACTGTTAATCTTTACGATTGTTTGCTATGTGGCCTCATGTGTACATTGTCGGCCATATGGTTATAAAAAAATCAGGCAAATAGGATCTGCGTACGAAGTATATAAGCAAGTGAACAGACCAAGGCTTTGGCCGTGATTATGGCCGCCATTAGTTGGTCTAGTTAATGTGAAAATTACGATGAGGCGTCTGGCAGTCAAGGCACTAATGTGGGCTAACGCTTAATGGCGCTTTATGTGGTGTGTAGTGTAGCACAAAATTAAAGTAGAGAGAGAAAATTAGTAGCAAAAAAAGTATAAAAAGCTAACTAAAATAAAAGAAAAAAGCTAAAGAAAAAAGTAATAAAGGCAAAGCAGAGAGAAAAACTGGTGTTCAATTACGATCAAAGCGACATCACTGCACAAGCTTCAAATGACCACTAACAACTCTTCGTTTTTAATAGCACTAGCACTAGGTAGTTTATTAAAAAAAAAAAAAAAAAAAATTAATAAAATCTATCCCCGCTTGCACTTGTTGCTCTACTCATTAACACTCACCTGTTCGCGCAATTCCGTCTCATTAAGCCAACTATTGCCAGGCGCAAATTCACCGGCCGCCACCACCGACACATCGACACCACGTTGACGCATCTCCTGACGCAAACAGGCAGCAAAGCTTTCGATGGCCGCTTGTGTGGCGCTTTGAATGCCACGCACGGGTGCTGGAATTTTGCTGAGGCCTGTGCAAATAATTAATTAATTGGTGTGAGAAGAGAAAGAGAAAAAAGAGAAACAAAAAAAAACATCATTGTAATCATGTAAACTAATAGGAAATTAAAATAAATGACGGCATTGCTATTACATATTACCTAACCTAACATCGAGCGTGCATATGAGTTACCCACCTGAGGTTAGGAAGACCACGCGTCCGGTCGAGCGGCGAATTAGCGGTAACATAACTTGTGTTAGACGTGCGGCACCTGCAGCGAAAAAACGGAATTACAAATATTTGAGCTTTTGAGTTTTTGCTTTTACACAAAGGCTGGCGCTGTGCAATAAGCTTGTGGCTCTAGCAGCTTAAAGCTCAAAATTGAGTGCTTGCGTAAATTTTATATAGAAGCTTTAATAAAAAGCTTCAACGCTTTTGCGCTAATTTTTCACTTACCCAACAAATTCAAATCCAGTGACTTGCGCAAAACACCAAATGGAATCCATTCCAACTCGCCCAATGCTACCCAGTGAGCACAATGCACCACAGCCCATAGACCATAGGCGCCATCGGGTAAATTTTCGGAAATGTAAACAGCGGCGGCGAGTAGCTGCAAAAATGTTACAGAAATAATGTTAACAACATAGGGTGTAGGTAAAAAGCTGTCAGGAAGAAGCTTTCTAAGCAAACGGTTACGGTTACTGAATTTAATGCTATGAAACTATGTGTATATAAGCTAAAGCTTCATTGAAAACTCTAACTGTGATTTTAGTCTCTGCTATTTAAATAAGTATGTAACTTTATGTCATGCAAATTAAATTGAAATAATTGTAAGTACTTTTTAATTGCTTCACTTTCTTTGTTGACGCTTTTTTTCTTCTAGCTAAAATTTCCGCTCACGCTCGCTCACTTACCGATTTCTCAGATGTCAAATCCAAATGCAACAATTTCAAACGTGCCGAAGTTTCTTCCTTCAATATTTTCGCCTCATCCGATTCGGCGAGCGGTACACTGAAGGCCGCATAAATGGTGAAGCCCAAATCATCGAGTTTCTTAGCCAAATACCAAGCAATGGGTGTTTCGCAACCAGTGATAAGTACACCTTTGCCATATGAAGAGACCTGATTGAATAATAAAAAGAGAAAAAAGATGAAATGAGTAAGAAGGAAGTAGGTAATTGCTTTGAAATTAATAAATGTGTGCTTAAAGTGGAAATATGTAAAAAGCGAATGCATCAGGGACCGTAATCATTATAAGTTTTATAATAAAAATCGCCATTTAATCATTATATGTTGAGTTTTTTTTACATTTCATCAAAAATAATCATTATTTTTTGAGTTTTATTCTTTTGATCAAAAATAAAACTTATTCCTTGAGTGATATATTTATCGCTCAGAAATAATCATTATTTTTTGAGTTTTATTTTTTTGACCAGAAATAACACTTATTCCTTGAGTGATATATTTATGGTTCAAAAATAATCATTATTGTGCGAGTTTTATTTTTTTTCGATCAAAAATATCACTCATTCACGAATTTATGTCGATGGGAATTTTTTAGCAATTATGTTCTAGAGCACTTCAGAGAAAATTTGAGCTTTTCGACCTAAGCAAAAAAATAAAACTCAAAGAATAATTTTTATTTCTGAGCGATAAATATATCACTCAAGGGATAAGTGTTATTTTCGATCAAAAAATAAAACTCAAAAAATAATGATTATTTCTGAGCGATAAATATATCACTCAAGGAATAAGTTTTATTTTTGATGAAAAAAATAAAACTCAAAAAATAATGATTATTTTTGATAACTACTTTATTATTGAGCTCTCAAGACCATTTTTTTTTTTTTTTTTTTTTTTTTAAGGAAAAATTGGTATGAAAGATTAATACTTGTTTTTGGTAGAAGTTATAGATCCATTTCGGAGACCACCACATCTCTTCATCAGACTTCTTTTTTTAACATTTTTTTTTTTATTCATTGGCGTCCGCCGAGATCGAACCTCGGATTTTCCGGTTGGAAGTCTAATGGCATCACCATTAGGCTACCGCCGCCTTGCATTTTGCTTGTATTAATTTTTCTTTTCATTTTTTCCTTTTTACATCCTACCATCCAGCAACAGTGACCTTGCCGACGTTATCGGTATTTGTCACTTGTATGTTGGTGTGGTTGTGTGTTTGTTTGGTTTGTACAAATTCTATTTTAAGCACAAGCAATGCTTTGCACTAATTAGTAGAGTTTGTTTGTCGGCTGGCTCATCCGATTAAATTTTACTTTTGGTTTTTTGGTCGTTTTTATTTTGATAACTACTTTATTATTGAGCTCTCAAGACCATTTTTTTTTTTTTTTTTTTTTTTTTTTTTAAGGAAAAATTGGTATGAAAGATTAATACTTGTTTTTGGTAGAAGTTATAGATCCATTTCGGAGACCACCACATCTCTTCATCAGACTTCTTTTTTTAACATTTTTTTTATTCATTGGCGTCCGCCGAGATCGAACCTCGGATTTTCCGGTTGGAAGTCTAATGGCATCACCATTAGGCTACCGCCGCCTTGCATTTTGCTTGTATTAATTTTTCTTTTAATTTTTTCCTTTTTACATCCTACCATCCAGCAACAGTGACCTTGCCGACGTTATCGGTATTTGTCACTTGTATGTTGGTGTGGTTGTGTGTTTGTTTGGTTTGTACAAATTCTATTTTAAGCACAAGCAATGCTTTGCACTAATTAGTAGAGTTTGTTTGTCGGCTGGCTCATCCGATTAAATTTTACTTTTGGTTTTTTGGTCGTTTTTATTTTGATAACTACTTTATTATTGAGCTCTCAAGACCATTTTTTTTTTTTTTTTTTTTTTTTTTTTTTTTAAGGAAAAATTGGTATGAAAGATTAATACTTGTTTTTGGTAGAAGTTATAGATCCATTTCGGAGACCACCACATCTCTTCATCAGACTTCTTTTTTTAACATTTTTTTTATTCATTGGCGTCCGCCGAGATCGAACCTCGGATTTTCCGGTTGGAAGTCTAATGGCATCACCATTAGGCTACCGCCGCCTTGCATTTTGCTTGTATTAATTTTTCTTTTAATTTTTTCCTTTTTACATCCTACCATCCAGCAACAGTGACCTTGCCGACGTTATCGGTATTTGTCACTTGTATGTTGGTGTGGTTGTGTGTTTGTTTGGTTTGTACAAATTCTATTTTAAGCACAAGCAATGCTTTGCACTAATTAGTAGAGTTTGTTTGTCGGCTGGCTCATCCGATTAAATTTTACTTTTGGTTTTTTGGTCGTTTTTATTTTGATAACTACTTTATTATTGAGCTCTCAAGACCATTTTTTTTTTTTTTTTTTTTTTTTTTTTTTTTTTTTTTTTTTTTTTTTTTTTTTTTCATACCAATTTTTCCTTAAAAAAAAAAAAAAAAAAAAAAAAAAAAAAAATGGTCTTGAGAGCTCAATAATAAAGTAGTTATCAAAATAAAAACGACCAAAAAACCAAAAGTAAAATTTAATCGGATGAGCCAGCCGACAAACAAACTCTACTAATTAGTGCAAAGCATTGCTTGTGCTTAAAATAGAATTTGTACAAACCAAACAAACACACAACCACACCAACATACAAGTGACAAATACCGATAACGTCGGCAAGGTCACTGTTGCTGGATGGTAGGATGTAAAAAGGAAAAAATGAAAAGAAAAATTAATACAAGCAAAATGCAAGGCGGCGGTAGCCTAATGGTGATGCCATTAGACTTCCAACCGGAAAATCCGAGGTTCGATCTCGGCGGACGCCAATGAATAAAAAAAATGTTAAAAAAAGAAGTCTGATGAAGAGATGTGGTGGTCTCCGAAATGGATCTATAACTTCTACCAAAAACAAGTATTAATCTTTCATACCAATTTTTCCTTAAAAAAAAAAAAAAAAAAAAAAAAAAAAAAAAAAATGGTCTTGAGAGCTCAATAATAAAGTAGTTATCAAAATAAAAACGACCAAAAAACCAAAAGTAAAATTTAATCGGATGAGCCAGCCGACAAACAAACTCTACTAATTAGTGCAAAGCATTGCTTGTGCTTAAAATAGAATTTGTACAAACCAAACAAACACACAACCACACCAACATACAAGTGACAAATACCGATAACGTCGGCAAGGTCACTGTTGCTGGATGGTAGGATGTAAAAAGGAAAAAATGAAAAGAAAAATTAATACAAGCAAAATGCAAGGCGGCGGTAGCCTAATGGTGATGCCATTAGACTTCCAACCGGAAAATCCGAGGTTCGATCTCGGCGGACGCCAATGAATAAAAAAAATGTTAAAAAAAGAAGTCTGATGAAGAGATGTGGTGGTCTCCGAAATGGATCTATAACTTCTACCAAAAACAAGTATTAATCTTTCATACCAATTTTTCCTTAAAAAAAAAAAAAAAAAAAAAAAAAAAAAAAAAAAAAAATGGTCTTGAGAGCTCAATAATAAAGTAGTTATCAAAATAAAAACGACCAAAAAACCAAAAGTAAAATGATTATTTTTGATTTTTATGGATATCGCTTAAAATTTTTCGATCATAGTGCACTCAAATAAATTTCGGTATAAATTTTAAACTTTTTTGGTCGATATACAGGACACGACCGAAAAACTATTAAAATTTAAACTTTTAAAAGTTTAAAAGATTTTTAAACTTTTAGGGTTTAGATTTTATTCCAAATTAAAATTTATTTTAAGTCTTTCAAAAGTTTAAATTTTAAACCTTTTTTTTTGGTTTAAATTAAAAAAAAATGTCTGCTCCCAAATCCTCTTCATGCTTTTCCCTATTTTATCTTCTTTGCTATCCTTTTTTCTCCTTTTCTCCCATATTGTTCTCCCCCCAACTTCCCCTTAATCCTTTTCCATTTTGTGTCTTTTTCCTCTCCTCTTCTTCTCCTTGTCTTCATTCTTCATTTTATCTGTTTCCACAATTATTTTGTGTTTGTTTGTTTCTCCATTCATTCATTCAAATTATCTAATAACTATAAATGAGCTTTTTATATTGTTCATTTCTCGAAAAAGCAAGTTGGAATTTCAAATCAAAAATTAAAATTTTTTTGTTGAAACCAAATTTTACGACCAATGAAAGTTTAAAATTTAAACCTTAAAAGTTTGAAAGAGAAAAAGTGTAAGATTTAAACCAAAAAAGTATGAAATTTATTCCAAAAAATACTTTGAAATATTTTAACTTTTGTAAGTTTGAATTTTAAACCAAAAACTTTTAAACTTTCGAAGGTTCAAAATTTAACCCAAAAAAGTTTTAAATTTCTTTCAAACCAAATCAAAGTTTAAAAAATATTCAAATATTTATAACAGTGTGGATTCGGATAGTGCTCTTCCAGACATGCACACACACGAACTGAATACTCTTCTACGATGTTTGCAAGTAAGTATTTGATTTTTTTCACTGAAACTATAACGAATAATGATTATTATGGGTCCCTGGAATGCATTAAATGTGCTATTCTATTACTGGAAATGAGAGAGTCATAACTTCTATATCCTCAGCAACAGATCCGGAAATTGTTGCATAGTGTTAAGTATAAGCTCTTTTTTAAATGGCGGTAATAGATCACCGGCCGCTGTGGTGCAGTGGGTAGAGTGCTCGCCTGCTATGGCAGAGGTCTCGGGTTCAAAGCCCAGTCCGAGCAAAACACCAAAAAAAAAATTTTTTTTCTAATTAGTAAAAATCCAATTATTGGGTTTTTTAAAGAGCAGCGGTGACCTCTCGGCAGTGGGCGGCATACCCTCCGAGAGTGTATTTCTGCCATGAAAAAGCTTCTCACAAAACATGCATTCGCCGTTCGGAGCCGGCATAAAACTGTAGGTCCACCCAATTAATAGGAAAAACAAACAAAAAAAAAATGAGCACACCTCGAGTTGGGAGAGACCACAAGAAAATTCATTCATCAATTTGAGCTTTCTCAATCTACATACGTTAAGTTAAATGCTAGGTTAACGAGAAATTCAAAAACCTAAATTGGAATCATCGTTTTTCAATTTAAGCGGTAACCGTTGACCCTTAAAAAGCAACACAAAAGAAAGAAAGAAAAAAAAAAAAAACAAAACTCGTGAACCAATTTCATTCACAGCAAAATTTTAATAACAGCGCGCAAATAAAAATATCTATATTCCCTATAAACATTTTTCTTAATTATCAATTTGAGATACATTTGAGAACTAACCTTATTTTCAAACCTCAAATGTTAGTTAGCAAATGCACCTAAAATTTCCCTTGATGATAGCGTTGTCAAATAAAAAGGCAAATTTTTCTCAAACTTTAATGGAATTTTTGAGAAAATTTTTATTACCAAATTAAGAGTTAATGTTTTCTCAAACGTTTAAGATTTTTTGGCCTGATGTTTATTGGGTTGGCTTGCAAGTGCTCTTATGCATACATACGTATGTACAAGTGTGGATGTGTGCTGCGAAAGCAATAAAAATAAAAACAAGCAACATGTTGCTAACACAAATTGACTCTCAACTAGATGTTATATAGTACTCGTACATATATATGTATGTACATATGTACCCTCTAAAAATTTATTTATTTATTTATTTCAGATGATTATAAGGCTTATAAAATAATGCCTGTATTTTCTAAGGACGTCGGTTATAAGATCAATATAACACGGGGTTTCCCGTGTTGATGGCATTAGGCGATTAGAAATCCGCTCTCTTTCTCTCTCTGAAACAAAACCTTATTCCTAAGGCTTATTCGCCATGGGAAATAAGGCTTAACTAATTCATTATTTTAATGAATTATATGGAGTTTAATTACCTTATAATAAGGCTAATTCACTATAGGAAATAAGGCTAACCTCATTCCTTATAATAAGGGAATATATATCGTTCTACAATACATCGAATATATGAAGTTTAATTTCCTTATAATAAAGCTTATTTTCCTGAGTTGATGCCATCAGGCCGTAAGGCATTCTCTCTCTCTCTCGCCGAGAGGAAATCTTATTCGTAAGCCTTATGCACCATGTGAATTAAGATTTAACTAATTCCATGTAAGTTTAAATATTTTAAAAGTCTTCTTCACCAAAGAAAATAAGGCAAACCTCATTCCTTATAATAAGGTATTATATGGAGCTTAATTACAATGTATTGTGGAACGAATTTGCGTCATCCCTTGTCAAGTTTGATTCGGTTATAAACCGGTTTCAGAACAAAACAAAATACAGAAAATGATACATTGCCGAAATCGGTTTATAACCAAATCAAAATCGACAAGCGATGACGAAAATTCGCTCCACTATACATCGCAATCCTACCCTGTCAGAAAAGCAAACAACAAAAAAGAAAACAAAAAAAAAGAGCTTAATTACCTTATAATATGGCTTTAATAAGAAATTAAAAAGGCATTTTTTGTTTGGCATGCGCTCTTTAACCTACCATTTGCGTGCATGTGTTTTGAAAATACCTTGATTATTTTTTCTAAACGACGATCGCCTAGTCCATGGTATAAAAAATACAGGTATGTGCATTGTCATTTTGACGCTGTCTTTTTGATTAAAAAGCAGATTTTTGAAGTTTGATCTTATGTCAGTTTTGGAGTATAGCGATGCCAGACTTTTATTTTTTGAATGCGTAGATTTTTGTTTGAAATTGGGTATTTCAGGAATCAAAGGACAGAAAGAGAAATGGCACTAGTGAGCAGATTTATGGAACTTCCGATAGCTCCTCTTCGCTCACTCCACAAATCTTCATCCATCCTCCGCGAATAAACGGTATCGTCGGAAATTGGAAAAATTATATATCACCGTCTTTGCAGCCATATTTGGTATTATTGCACCGCAGAAATAAGCAGCTCATATTTTTAAAATCTACACTGAAAAAATAACTTACTCAGATTATGGAAAAGTGGGAATGATTCGGCGCTACAGACATATTTCCATATTTTGGTGTACGATTTTCTTCAAATCAAGGAATAAAAACCACGTTTTAAAGAAAATTGTACATCAAAATATGGAAATATGTCTTTAGCGCCGAATCATTCCCATTTTTCCATAATCTGAGTAATCTTTTTTTTTGAGTGTAGGGTACATATTTTTTTGTAATTGGATTGGACGTATGTACATAAGTACATACATATATAGACTGAAATGCTCACTTGGTATGGTGGTGTACATACATATCGTCGTTTAAAGTGCAAAACCGCGTGACATTTTTGCCAAAAATGAGATTTCATCAAAAATACATTCTTGGCGTCCGTCCCCATCCATTCATGCAACAATTTTGAGATTCACACAACGCAATTCCAAATAATGACACAGTTTCAAACCCGCTTTTTTTAAGGAAATTTTTCGAACCAATACCGCGAATAATAGGTGTTATTGCTTTATAACTGTACTGTAATGTACTAAAGTTGATTATACTTTCATAAACACGTTTTTCGCCAAAATGATATTTGGATTAAGAATATAATCCAAAAATCTACCTTTGTTTGGATGTGGGTTTGGAAAATTCCGAACCGTTTTGAATTAAAACAGTTTTTACTGCCTCCTGTAAAATTTGGGTGGTAGCGGATACGCGGTATTGCACTTTATGCGACGATATGGAGTTATAATATATCAATCTCCAAAACCTCCCCAAACTATATACCAGAGTGATCACAAAGCCTAAATTAAAAGTGATCGTAACTACTAAACTAAATTAAAAACTCACCGAGAATACCGGAAAGGGGCTACTTTGTAGTACGGCCAAACTGATATTCCGCGAAGTAAAAATCCGAAATGAATCTTTTATGAATCACTGATGAAATTCATCTATGACTGAGGAGGCATCAGTGAGTACTTTCAAATAAAGACTGCTGAATTTTTCATATAAATGGTTTGCTTTCTTCAAAAAAAAAATAATAATAATAAAAATTGTACTCAGAAGAATCATCAATGATCATTCAGCAGTGAAACAAATTTACTGCAGGATGTGTAATTTTTACAAATTGAAAAAATTTCTTTCAATTCAAATTGAAAAAATTCGTTACTATGAATACCATGGTTATAATTTATTTTTAAAACAAAGCAGTGAAAAATGCAATTAATAGAGGATTTTTATCATTGAGTATGGCAGCACGAAATGTCATAATCTGCTTAATTGTCAGGTGGTTAATATGGCGACGAAAACTTGACGTTTGTTTTACCTGGTATACTTATACCATGCGCCTAGTCCTAGCCCATCATAAGCGGTACCCTGACATAATCCCAAGGGGCATAATCCCAACTTTTTTACTTGGGCTTATGTCACCCTAGGCGTAGTGACATAATCCCAATTGGGATAATGTCATTTTCAAGCCCAAAAAAACATTTCAGATTTTTTCTTAGATTTTATTACATTAAGCAAAAAAATTAAAGCTGACAATAAAGTTAATGTTATACAATAATAAATTGAGTATATGTATAAGATGAAATATGTATGTACTTAAATACACATGTTCTCAAAAAATTACTTTAAAACTAAAAAATTACATTAAAATTAAATATATTTACATATATACAGACTTTTTTCAATAAAACGATAGGTATATAAATATTTGTGTACATTGTATATATGTCTATAAAAAGATGAAAATTTGGAAGAAAAAATCGCGCGATTTTGATTCCAAATTTTCGCCTGCGGCGCTTTTTTTTAATAGATCGATGTACATACATATGTCTATAAAAATAAAAATTTGGAAACAAAAATCGCGATTTTGCTTCGCACTAGTACCTACTCGAATGATTTGGTAATCTGGCTCCCTTTTATTTGGGATTATGTCACTCCCACATAGGTGACATAATCCCAAGTAAAAAAATTGGGATTATGTCACACAATGGTGAGTGACATGATCCCAAATTTTAAAATTGGGGTTATGCCACTTGGGATTAAATCACGGCACCTCATAAGCGCTCGTTTTACGCTCTTTAACTATTTGAGTGCAGTAGTGACAATAGATGTCTGTGCGTACAGATTTTATTTACGCTGTAGCACATTGTGCTCTCTTTGCTCATGGTTGCTCATAAAGTTGAATTTCCTCTCTTCCTATTTGAGAGACACCTTATATCCGTCTTATTTGATCAAATTTCTTAGACCACTTTTTGAAGGATATGTATCTAAGTATGTATTGGCAATTGTGATAGTAATGCACTTACAATATATTTGTTCAGTTCATCTAGAAATATGTATATACATAGATGGTTATCAAATTGCGTTCGTGCTGCCCTGCAAAAAATGCGATTAATCCGGGACGTGTCCGGGATCAATCGCAAGGGAGCATGCGACTAATACAATTTTACATCCCTTTATATGGAGTGAATTGATCGCATTTGTTCGAGCATGTCCTATGAAGAGACTAATTGCTCAACTTGTATACCCGAACGGGTACCAATGTAGATTAATCACTAACATACCGAACGGGTACAAATGTAGATCAATCGCTTTCATTCCGAACGGGTACGAATGTAGATTAATCGCGTTCAGCACGAACGGGTACAAATGTAGATTTTTCCTTAAAAAATGGTAAATGTTCATGCATATTTAAATAATGTTTTACTTTTGTAAAAAAATCTCAATAAATAAATTTAAAAATTGTAAGTTTTGAGTATGCATTATATGAGCGTAATATAAAGGATTTTTTCATAGGATATTTTAGGCAACATTTTGTTAAAATTGTTATTAAAAAAGGGTGTTCAATTCGTTTTACCGGTTGTCTACAATTTTTTAAATACATTGCATATTTTTGTAAAATGTCTACATTTAAGGAATCTAGATTTGTACCCGCTCGGAATGAAAGCGATTAATCTACATTTATACCGTTAGGGAACAATTGGTCTACAATTAGTCTACATTTATACCCGTTCGGGAACAATCGGGGACTAATTGTGGACCGATTGTTCTCGAAAGAGATCAATCGAGGACAAATCTCTTTCGGGATTGATCGCACATTTTTTTGCAGGGTGATGACTGCCACACAACTAACACTAACACACAGAAACACACAGCAGCCACAATCGTAACAATCATGTGGGACAACAGCTGTCTAACAATCACACTAATTGAAACTGATGGGCCAGTCAACTGGCCAGTTGAAGAAGTAAAAATGGAATGAATGGCAACAACACTACAAAAACAAGAGAGAAAACAACAAAAACAACACGAACTAAAAGCGAAAAAGTTGTGTTGCCCTTTCACCTCTTTTTTTCCCCCAGTGTTTGTAATCATAAGCAAGCGCCAACTGCTGCAGCAGGATAACGTGAGGTCAGTTAGCAGCCGAGAAAAAAAGAAAAACAATATTTGTATGGAATTGATGAACAACTGTCACAATGTTTGTTGAACAATTGGTTGGCGTTGCTGTTACAATATATGTATGTATAGCAAAATATAATTGATGAGAAATTCGCGCTAAAAATCAATTTGATAATTGTCGTGCGGGGGTGTGTGTGTGTGTGGCAAACGATGGCGTGTTGGTAAAGCAATTCGATGGCTAACGTGTACGAATATTTGTATATGAAAGCTGATGACTTTTTTGAGCTCAATATTCCACATGAGGATTAAAAAAATTTTCTAAAATTATGTCAGATAAAGCAGCTTGGCGGATAATAAAATTTTCGCAAAAGAATGGACTAATACCCACATGTGTCTGCAATACCGATACCAGCTTATACACTTCATCAGTAACTTGCTGCAGTATTGCAACTAATGATTTCTTAAATATTTATTAAAAAATATTTACACTCAATTGCAGCATATATTTCTTTTTTTTTTTTTTTATCAAAATCTCTTAAATTGTAAAGAAAAATTTGCATAAATAGGTTCCAAAAAGCATCTTGTATTTAAATTGCTCCAGACAATGCTGGCGGCCATAAAAAAATAAAATTTAAGACTTAAAAGCAAATTTAAAATTAAGTTCAAGTAAAATAAATCTATGATACTTTTTTTGTATGTATTTGTATGTACAAATGCTTTTAAAGCGCTTCTGGTTGGCCTAAAAAAAAAGTTGAAAAGCTAAAAGAAACACTTGTTGAATTAAGAAGTTTATTTTTGCATATTTGTTGTTGTTGCAACAAGCATTTTACAATGTTGCCATGAAATTTACTTAATGTGTATGCACATACATATACATAAATACAGATATTAATTTGCTACGCTACAATATTTATGTACATACATACTATGTAAGTACAATGTACTTCGGGGGTTTACCTTCAGAGGAATTTATTATCTACGTTTGTGTACCTATATGAGCCATGCCATAACGTAAAAACAGCAACCTCGTGCATACGGTTGATATTTAAGGTTAAAGTTATACAAATATAGCCTAGACATGTAAGAAATATTTAAACATAAATACTCGTAGACATGTACATATATCTACTTAGAGTTGATATATTACATCCCAATGAACAATATGTTAAAGATTTCAAAATGACCTTTGATATCCAATATGAGTAACGAATTAACGAGAATGAAATTATAATACTGTATAACAATTTGAGGATTTTTCTCTGGTGGCGGCATGAAACCAAATATGTATGAAAGACCTAGAATAGACAGCGGCATTTTGATTCATATGAGTGTATGAGACCTCAGAACTATAAGAATGGTCGGAAAATATGTGAGAGATTTGTATGATCTTGGTGAACCCAGCGCGATTTGTTCTACAATAGTTAAAATGTGTGTGTTGTTTCTTATTTAATCGTGCGAGTCAAAATGCCAATGTCTGACCTAGACCCACATTGTAAAACCTCAATTTAGTTTTCCACAATTTAGTAAAATTTTTAGTGTAATGACTATTTGAAATTTGAAATTTACAATTTGCAATTTTTTGAATTTTTCAGAACAGGGCTGCTGAACGCTCTCGTATTGAAAGCAGGGTTTGAAAAACAGCCAACAAAACAGCAACAGTCTCAAAAAATAAGCTGCTCCTGTTCTGCGAAAGTTGTCATTATTTTTTTAGAACTTTTGAATTTTTATTTCCTTTGAAAATATCTACATTCGAAGCAGAGAGCATGCGAATCATTTTTTTTTGTTTCTCTGTGCTGTTGCTTTGCTGTGTAATTTCAAACAGTTCAGTTAACAGCAAAACACAGATAAACAAAAATTTCAATTTTCAGTACGGCTTTTTGAAATTTGTTTTTTTTACCTTATAATTTCGATTGTGTTCACATAAAAAAAAAACAACAAAATTCCTGTAAAAAAAATTATGTTTGCATTTGTTGTTGTTTTACTGTGCTGTAAAAATTTCCACATTACAGCAACAGTCGACAGTAATTTTTGGAAATTGAAGGCTGCAAAGTTACAGTACAGTAGAATTTTTTATTTTTTTTTACTTTTGTTGCGCTGTTCATTTCTTAATTTTGAAATGAAAATGAAATTCAAAGTAAATGAAAACAAAAGTTGAAAGTAATTTCAAACCCTGATTGAAAGTACAAAACTCAATACATCTACAAATTTTGTATATGCACTGAAAATTTTTTTTGCTCATTTAAATTTTTTTATGAATTCCAATAAAATATTATTTTAGAATTTATTTTCAAATGGTAGTATCACATACGTACAAATTTTTTTTATTTTTTATATGAAAATTTTTTGAATACTAATTTTTTACAGTGCTTTCATTTTTTGAATTTTTTTTCATTACACATTTGTTATTGTAAATTTCGATTTCTTACGGCAGTGCTCGGGCTCCTATACAAAGTGCCTTTGCTCTGCACATTCAATATGAATCATAGGCACATACATATAACATTTTTTTTTATATCTGAGTGCTTATGGGAGTGCAAAGAAAATTTTATTTTCATATTTGAGGTGAAAATATGTATCTGTGCCTATGATTCGGAACAAAACAAAAACAATTGTGCTTTGAGTGCCTATGACATTGGTGGGCAAATGAAATGTAAGCATGGATTGGTAACCGCGAGCGTAAAGCCGTAATTACAATGGCGCTGTGGCTGTGGCAGCGACTGTTTTTCGAAATCAGCTGATTTTTAGAAACTACGGTTTGTAATGAAGCGGCACATAATACAGCAGAGGCAGCTGGCAGCACCGCTCCGTTTAGCCCAAATTCTAAATTCGCTGCCGCTGCCTTCAATCGCAGCCAACTTCAAAGTGTTGATGTGAACTTATGTCTGTTTCCGTACTATCCAATGTAATATATTTTTTACTAATTTTGTGTTTCCGTACTTTGATGCCAGCAAGCGGGAAAGAATTTAATTTTTACTTAATTAATTTCCACTAGCAAATATTGCTGGCGGGATGCAAAAGCAAAGAAGAAGAAAGAGCAGAGGAAAAAATGAAACAAGATTGATTATTTTAATTGAAAAAAGTTGACATGAAAATGGTAAGTAAATTTATGTCACCACGTGTCCAAGGTAAAAGGAAACAGACCTAATATATAAAGAAGTCACTGCCAAATACTGCGAACGCTCTATTGTGTTTGGTCTGGCAGTCACTGCTCATATTAGACGCATCAGCTGATTCCGAAAACCGTCGCTGCCCGCTGCCACATCGCTGATGTAATTTGGGCTTAAAGTGGCTACCATGGGACAAAGAACATTTGCAGTCAGTTGATTAACAAACAACAGCGAAGCAACATCGTGCGCCGCTTGATTGTTTTATGATACTATTTATGCGCGTACCTATATGTGTTTCTCACTCGCACTGTTCGCAGTGAAAAATTATTTAGAATTGCCCTAAATGCTTTCATTCATTAAATAGCGCATAATTTACTATTGCATAAAAAATAAAAGCAAAGCGACGATACGTGTCATCCCTTTGCTTGCTGAAACACAACTGACATGAAAATTCTGTTCTAACACCACTGTGACTCAATTGATTTTTCGCTCTCAACAGCAACTGAAATAAGAGCGTAAGAATACGTGTGCTGAGAGTAACTGCTCATATGAGTCAAAACGCCCATCAGTGGCCTATGAGGTGAGCAGCCCTGTTTTAGAATATACTTATGAAAAAAGGGTTTACATCAGGGATGCCACTTTTGGGCTTTTCCTACCAAAACTGGTAGGTTCTTTTCCTTTTGGTAGGTTGGTAGGACGATTTGAATTTTGGTAGGTTTTTGCCTTCGTTCAACTAACATCACTGATTTTGTACATCTGGTCACTTTGCCACAACACTGTTGAGAAAACGTGTCTTCTCAGTAGAGTTTTGTTACAAAAATCTGCTAAATAGAAACGTTTTCTTCGAGCCTAAAGTACACTTGCCCCCACAGACACAACTGGAGGAGATTGAAAACAGGAAGGCATCTGACATTTTACGCTATATGAAGCAAACAAGGTTGTGCGTCTACATGGTGTGTAATAAAGAGCTCCATGTGGTATCACAACAGGCTATCAGGCCTGCCTAGGTAGTAAATAGCTCTGTTCAATAACAAAAAATTGTTACGAATTTTTCATAAAAAATGACAGTTCTCCATATAAAAATGACACTTTTTATGAAAAACTCGTAACAATTTTTTGTTATTGAACAGAACTAAATGTGTTTGCTGTACCAAGTTGGAAACAATGGCCGCTATTTCCCTCGATAAATCTTCTTACGTTTCCTTCGGAATCAGTTGCTTGCCCTCATTATTCCTCAAATGTTATTCCACAAATTGTAAATCCTGATTTCCTCCGCACTGGACGAGCAGTTGCAGCCACTAATATCCAATCCAACCTTGTCCGAATATCATTTAACGCCAACTCAAGTTTTTGTTTATCTGGAAACTACTGCTTCCTCCTCCTTTCCTTCACATATTTATCACTCATTCCAAAATTAATTGAAATTTGTACAAATAATATTAAATTTAATACTAAAGCTTTCAAAATCAAAAAAAAAAATTTAAATTTTTTTTATTTTAAGCGGTAAAAAAAAACAAAAGTGTCCGGTTACTGCAGGGTGTCCAGTAAACTGGCAGTTACCATAAATGAATTTATTGAATATGGTTAAATCTCACATTAAAAAAAAATTGGTAGGGTCCAAGGCAGATCTATAAAGGTAACAGCACGGCGGCCATGTTGAAAATCTCTCGTCTAAAACGTCAAAAAGCACGTACGAAAATGTAAACAAGACGGAAGTAAACAAAATAAAAGCAATACGATTTGACAATTTAGCCAAAATGAAAATGAATCAGCTGCTGAGCTTATATTACCGGTATAGATCTGCCTTGGTAGGGTCGAAGCCATTTTGGTAGGTTTTTGGTAGGAAAAAAATTTTTTCAGTGGCATCCCTGGTTTACATACAAATTGGAGAGAAATATTTTCTTTGAGTACATATACGAGGAGTGTTTAGTAAGAAGACCGTGACATTTTGTATAAGAAATAATAACCTCTTCATTTGACCCGAATCTCTTGCCACACAGCCATTTCTTCACGTTTGGAAACAGGAAATAATCGGAGGGTGCCAAATCCGGGGGCTGAGTTAGCAATTTGTAACAAAATTTATGAAATTCTGCCATGTTGACATGACACATGTGTGCGGTCATGCATTATCGTGATGAAACAGAATTTTTTCGTGCCAAATGAGGTCGAGTTTACTTCAAATCAAGGTCGAATCTGTCCAAAACCTCTGATTAATATTCCTCTTAATTTTTTTACACATTGGAAGATAAGCGTGCATTCCAAAAGACTGTGGTCATAACCTTATTGGCGGTAGACCCACTTTGGTGCACTATGGTGCACGTTCACCCGCAGAAACCCACTACTCTGATTGTTACTTGGTGTTTGTGGTGCGGTGCGATGGATTTAAGTTTCATCTACGGTAACAGAACGGCGCAAAAATTCCTTCTGGTGGCGGTTGAACATCGTCAAACACTCCTTTGAAGTTTGCGCACGATTACGCTTATTAACGAGTGTAAGCAATCGCCGCAGCCATCGCGTGAATAGCTTTTTCATAAATATTCCTGTAAGTGGTGATGTATTCACTCTGTTTAGATGCATATTGTGTCAGCTATTTCACGCACTTTCATTCTCTGATCGTCCAATATTATTCCATGGTTTTTTTTCGACGATTTCTGACGTGACTACTTCCTTGGAGCGACCTGGACGTTCGGCATCACTTGTGCTAATACGACCAGAACGGATTTCAGTAATCCACTTTTTAACCATTGAAAATGATGGAGCAGACTCCCATAGCATGTATCAAGCCTTTCCCTGGTTTCCTTCATGGTTTTTTGCATGTTGCTAAAAATTTTACAGCAGTCTTTTAAGAAATTGTTGCTGGCGTGTTAAGTGCTGAATTCCAAATTACTGGTCGTCACGTTCAAAATGTCACGGACTTATCAACAACGTTCATAATAAAATTAAACAAGAATTAAGTTAGCAGAATTTGAGCCTTTTCAGCCTTGAGTCTTGAGCTTGTCGAGCTCTTTTTCGAGGAGTAACCTTCGTTTGCCAACGGCCTTATTAGTTTGCAAATACGTATGAACACTTGAAATGAGTTGGAAAAGCAAACGAGAACCATATGTACTACAACAACAAGAGAAAAAGTGTATTATTATAAGACAATTGCTCTCTCTCTCTCACTCTCTCTCTCTCTCTCTCTCTCTCTCTCTCTCATTAAATACCTACAACGTATAACCAAAATTCCGTTTTGCTTGAGGATCAATTAGTGTTTACATAGAATAACAACTTTCTTCATATTCATCATCGAAGCTGAGACTTGAAAAAACGAAACATTTTCCAATCGTTTTAGAGTTGTTAACAAAGCTTAATGTTTGTTGGGATTACATACATATGAACATATCTATACTGATTATATAAAATCCCTGCAAAAAATGCGATTAATCCGGGACGTGTCCGGGATCAATCGCAAGGGAGCATGCGACTAATACAATTTTACATCCCTTTATATGGAGTGAATTGATCGCATTTGTTCGAGCATGTCCTATGAAGAGACTAATAGTTCAACTTGTATACCCGAACGGGTACCAATGTAGCTTAATCACTAACATACCGAACGGGTACAAATGTAGATCAATCGCTTTCATCCCGAACGGGTACGAATGTAGATTAATCGCTTTCATCCCCAACGGGTACAAATGTAGATCAATCGCTTTCAGCACGAACGGGTACAAATGTAGATTTTTCCTTAAAAATTATAAATGTTCATGCGTATTTAAATAAAGATTATATAATGTTTTACTTTTGCAAAAAAACCTTAATAAATAAATTAAAAAAATTGTAAGTTTTGAGTATGCATTATATGAGCGTAATGTAAAGGATTTTTACATAGGATATTTTAGGCAACATTTTGTTAAAATTGTTATTAAAAAGGGTGTTCATATTTTTGTAAAATGTCTACATTTAAGGAATCTAGATTTGTACCCGTTCGGAATAAACGCGATTAATCTACATTTATACCCGTTCGGGATAAAAGCGATTAATCTACATTTATACCCGTAAGGGAACAATTGGTCTACAATTAGTCTACATTTATACCCGTTCGGGAACAATTGGTCTACAATTAGTCTACATTTATACCCGTACGGGAACAATCGGGGACTAATTGTGGACCGATTGTTCTCGAAAGAGATCAATCGAGGACAAATCTCTTTCGGGATTGATCGCACATTTTTTTGCAGGGATTGATTGTATGGAAAATGTATGTAACGCGATAACTCAAAAAGTACTGCACCGCTTTTAATAATTCTTTTTTTAAAATGTCAGAAATGGTAAATTCTCGACAACCATGTACTTTTTTTGCGCATTTCTGAGACTTTAATACCTTTTTCCCGGTTTTAAATTTCGAAAAACTCAAAAAAGCGCAAGCATAGACAAATTCGTTTGGTCATTTGCCGTGTTCAGTGGAGGCGTCGCAGTCGTGCCAGGCAGCGCAGCGTAGGCGACTCATATGTTTGTTTTTGCACTGTTTGTTGTTTGTCTCGGTGGCAATCAAAAACCTGTTTACACATGCATACTATGCTATAACTCAAGAACGCCTGCACCTACACCTGCGATATTGGCATCAAATGAAAGGTGTTGAACAGGACTTCAACATAGAGTTCTTTTCATTGTGATGCCTAGACATCCTCCCCAGGTATGGGCTAAAATGTGGACCCGGATTACTCCGGAATGTGGTTGAACGATATTGGTATGAAATTATAGGTATTGAGCAGGGCTTTAATACAGACCTATTTTCATTGTGATTTCTGATATGGGTCAAATCGTGGAACCGGATGGCCCGGAATGTGTCTGAGCGATATTGGTATCGAATGGAAGGTCTAGATCTGCACTTCAACATAGAGGTCTTTTAATAGTGATTCGCAGGCCGGGTCCCCAGATATGGATCAAAACGTATACTCGGCTGACCATCGAATGTTTCTAAGCGATGTGGGTATTAAATGAAAGATCTTGATCAGAAATTCAGCACAGAATTCTTTTTATAGCGATTCCTAGGCCGGGTCTCCCCATATGGGTCAAAACGTGGAACCGGATGGCCCGGAATGTTTCTGAGCAATATTGGTATCGAATGAAAGGCCTTGATCAGGACTTCAACACAAAACTTTTTTAATTGTGGTTCCTACGCCGGGTCCCCAGATATGGGTCAAAATGCGGAACTGGATGTTTTTCAGATATTGGTATCAAATGAAAGGAAACGGCTTCAACATAGAGCTATTTTCATTGTGATGCCTAGGCCGGGTCATCGAGTGGACCCAGATAACCCCGTAATAACTTAACTTAACTTGACTTGAATTGACTTGACTTGACTTGACTTGAATTGACTTGACTTGACTTGACTCGACTTGACTTGACTTGACTTGACTTGACTTGACTTGACTTGACTTGACTTGAGTTGAGTTGGCTTGATTTGACTTGACTTGAGTTGAGTTGGCTTGATTTGACTTGACATGACTTGACTTGACTTGACTTGACTTGACTTGATTTGACTTGATTTGGCTTAACTTAACTTAGATTAAGTATTATTCGTCATTGCGAAGCAACGGGTAGTTGCTAGTGTTTAATATTAATATTTGCTACAAAACCTGTAACTTCATCTGCCTTTCTGTGCTTATATTTATGTGTGTTTATATGTATGCACGTGTGAGCTGCCTGAACATATTATCCCTCCTAATTGACGAAACTGCGCTATGACTTAACAATAAAAAACAGCTGAGCCACTAAATACACAAGTGTACACGTTCTTTGACATGGGAATTAGCTTGGCACGGCATGCCCAAATACATATCTAATTGTGAAGGGTGAATGGCAGGGCCGTGCGCACGGGGGGGGTTTTGGGGGTTAAACCCCCCCCCATGACCAAATCTAAGTTGCAATGATTTTGCAAAAATTTTCAAAATACAGTTTATAAATTTTGCATTGAATTTTGACTCAAGAAGAATTGGTAAAAGTTGCAAATACGTAAGTTCGGCACTTTGAATTGCACTTGGAGCTTTCCGAAATTACAAAGTTGTGTAGCATATGTTCGTTTGGCATTTTTAAAAAAATTGCACTGATAACAAAAAATGTTCATTTTGTGAAAACAGTGAGCAGTTTCAATTAACAAGTACTGTAAACAGTACACGGAAAGAAATTTGTATACTTGAATCAAGAAAAATGCTTTCTTGAACTCAATTTAGAAAATTTTTAGGGAAATAAGAAAAATTGACTTAATTATTACTGGAAATAAGAAATTGAGTTTTCCAAAAATGAGACAATTATTTTCTTATTCAAGAACACTAACAAAATCTATAGAAAAAAAATGTTGAAAAAAAAAATATTTAAATAAATAAGAACATCTTTTCTTAAATTTACTTAAATGAAGAAAATCTTTTTGCTAATATCAAGAAGTATTTAAGAAAATTGTGTTTCGACGAATTGGAACAACCAAATACAGCGAAAAAAAATGTAAAATGAATAAGAAAACGTTTTCTTGAGCGAAGTAAAATTTTTCTTGCTGAATTTGCATTTCCAAAGTTACATGTATTTTTTTTCACTTGCCATCCGCTTTGCACATTTCTAAATATTTTTGCAATTCTCAGATTGTTAGTGAAGCATTTGGTATAAGGAGTTCACTATTTGCATCTTCATTTATATTAAATAAAATGTTGTCATTTCAATAAACAAGTCCTAGGAAAATACTAGTTGAATAATTATGGTTTTCTAATCCCTCATGATTAGTTTTCATTTTCCTAATTTTTTTAGTTTTTAATATTTTTAGAAAATATTTGCTTAATTTAATATTTAATATTTTCTTATGCCTCAGACACACATGTGGTATGAATATTAGAATATCAATATTATGATTTGGCTATGCTATGAAAATTTTCAATTAAATTACAATATGAGGGTGACACATATGTGGTATAGATCGAAATATTATTACTATACTACGATGTGTGTCTCCCGCATTACTTACTTAAGCTCGTATAAGAAAAGTTTTACTTGCAACAAAAAAATAATTTCTTAATTTATTTCAAACTAGCAAATACCCGTTGCTTCGCAATGACGAATAATAAGCAATCCAAGTCAAGTTAAGTCAATTCAAGTCAAGTCAAATCAAGTCAAGTGAATTCAAGCCAAGTCAAGTCAAATTAAAGTCAAGTCAAATCAAGTTAAGTTAAGTCAAATTAAGTCAAGTCAAGTCAAGTCAAGTCAAGTCAAATCAAGTCAAGTCAAATCAAGTCAAGTCAAGTCAAGTCAAGTCAAGTCAAGTCAAGTCAAGTCAAGTCAAATCAAGTCAAGTCAAGTCAAGTCAAGTCAAGTCAAGTCAAGTCAAATCAAGTCAAGTCAAGTCAAGCCAAGTGAAGTCAAGTTAAGTCAAGTCAAATCAAGAGTCAAGTCAGGTCAGGTTAAGTCAAGTCAATTCAGGTAAAATCAAGTTAAGGTAAGTTAAATTATTCCGGGGTTATCTGGGTCCACTTGATGACCTGGTCTAGACATGACTATGAAAATAATTCTATTTTGAAGTCGTTCCCAACACATTTCATTTGATACCAATATCGATCAAAAACTTCCGGGTCGGCATTTTGACCCATATCTGGGGACCCGGCTTAGGAATCACAATTAAAGAGTTTTGTGTTGAAGTCCTGATCAAGGCCATTCATTCGATACCATTATTACTCAGAAACATTCCGGGCCACCCGGATCTTCGTTTTCACCCATATCTGGAGACCCGGCCTAGGAATTATTATGAATAGAACTCCATGTAAAATACCTGTTCAAAACCTTTCATTTGATACCAATATTGCTCAGAAACATTCCGGTTAATCCGGGGTCACATTTTGACCCGTATCTGGAGACCCGGCCTAGGCATCACTATTAAAAGAGCTCTATGTTGAAGTCCAGATCAAGACCTTTCATTCGATAGCAATATCGCTCAGACATATTCCGGGGTCATCCGCGTCCACGTTTTGGCCCACATCTGGATACCCGGCATGGAAATAACAATGAAAATACATAGGTATGTGTTAAAGCCCTGCTTAATATCTTTAATTTCATACCAATATCGTTCAAAAACATTCCGGAGTCATCCGGGTCCACATTTTAACCCATATCTGGGGAGGATGTCCAGGCATCACAATCAAAATAGCTCTATGTTGAAGTCCTGCTCAACACCTTTCATTTGATACCAATATCGCACGCGTAGGTGCAGGCGTTCTTGAGTTATAGCATAGTATGCATGTGTAAACAGGTTTTTGATTGCCACCGAGACAAACAACAAACCGTGCAAAAACAAACATATGAGTCATCTGCGCTGCGCTGCCTGGCACGACTGCGACGTCTCCACTGAACACGGCAAATGACCAAACGAATTTGTTTATGCTTGCGCTTTTTTGAGTTTTTCGAAATTTAAAACCGGGAAAAAGGTATTAAAGTCTTAGAAATGCGCAAAAAAAAGTACATGGTTCTCGAGAATTTACCATTTGTGACATTTTAAAAAAAAGAATTATTAAAATCGGTCCAGTACTTTTTGAGTTATCGCGTTACATACATTTTCCATACAATCAATTTTATATAATTAGTATAGAAAATATAGAAAACAGGAAAAAACACTTACCCTAAGTAAATTATTTCTTATTTATTTAAAATCCAATTTCACTTGAAGCAAGAAAATTTTTACTTATTTATTTAAAATCCAATTTTCTTGGATTTTCTTGATATTAAGAAATTATTTTCTAAGTTCAAAATCAAGTCTAATTTTTCTTGTCTCGGCATTGATTCTAGTAAAAAATTCTTTCCGAGTACTATTCAGGACCTGGTTAACTAGGTTTTGATAAATCATAATAGGGGTATTCGCTATCCCTAGCAAGATAGCAAGATAGCACGGATTGCAAATATGCTAGACCAAAATATGCTACACATCGAGAGCACCCCATTGCACAGTCGTAGGAAATTTTAAGAAGCAGCTTTTCTTTTTAGCCAAAGGGACGCGTTCATCACTCACTGTTTAATAAATAAATCATTTTATTTTAGTAAATTTAATAAATACACATAAAAATAACATTTTAAGCAAAATTCGAATGATCAAATTGAAATTGAAATTAGCAATTGGCAAATGTCAGCTGACGCAGGGTCGCAATTAATTTCCTACACTTCATAGCAAATAAATATACATAGGTTTTGGTGTAGCATATTTTTGAGGTCTAGCATATTTTTGTGCGCCTGTATTTTGTTGTTGTGCGTTGTAAAACTTTGCAATCCGTGCAATCCGTGCTACGTGCTAGGGTTATGCTATGGATAGCGAATACCCCTAATGAGTTTCAGAAAGTTAGAGAACATTTAAATTTATGGTGTATGGGTCTGGATATCTGTTTCAGCAAATATGTTTATCTTAGCGAAAAATGTATGCGAATGCAAACCAAAATTAAAAACCCCCCCAAGGCTAATTCCTGCGCACGGCCCTGGTGAATGGAGTTTGTACTTATTACGACACACAAGCAGCTTTTTACAATATTGCTTGTCAAAATAATTAAATGAAAAATGATAAATCAAAAATACACAAAAGAGAAGGAGATAGAAAAGGGAGAGATAAAAAAATATAGATATCTAAGTCTACCTCATAGCAAATGCGAGTATAGACACGGCAGCGTTTCGAAATTTTGCTCAATGCGTGTTTGTGACGTGTTTTTTTTTGTTTTTTTGTTTATTTGTTTGTTTTTTGGTATTAATTTAAAAAGAAAATGAAAGCGTTTTGAATTGCACGCCAGAGATATTAGGCGCGGTTCATAAACTTGCGTGAAAAAATTTGATGGAAACAATAATGAAAAAATTCTGAGAAATTCAGCCTATTGTAGATACTTAGAAGGTGCCATTTTTTAAATTACATAGTTGATTTATTTTGTGTTATTTTTTTGTGCTGCAGTGACATTTGATAGTGTGACTCTGCTGCTGTATTAATTCTATTTATGTATATTCAGTATATATAGTATATATTTATTTATATATGTACATATAATATAGATTCTATATATTATTATGTATATAAAGTTGTGGAGTGATTTTATGTGTGCAAATTGCTTAAAAACTGCTGAACGGATCTTTGACAAATTTTTACAGTTATTCCCTGCATAAGTCATCTCGACATAGACTCTAATTTTCCGCTAGATGGCGCTGCAATCGCTATATTTGCAAAATCCGTATTTATAATCGAATTCTGTTCGTTTTTGGCACGTCTGTCTTTCATGTAATGAAGAAATCGATTAAAAAAATTGAAGCCGCTGGAAAATGTAGACCAAATTTATTCCGTTAGCTCAACTCCTTCCCAAGATATAGGCCAATATATGAACACACATGGTTCCGAAATATTTTTTTTGATTAATACTTGTATAAAATTAAAGGTTTCAATCATAGCTTCAATAGAGAATTCACTCCATTCCAACATTCATGTCAGCTTCCCAGATAGATGTCCAAATGTGGACCAAGATGGCCGCGAAATATTTTTAAACAATATCAGTATCAAAGGAGCCAATTCGGTGCTACATATGTATATATTTCATGCCATGTAGATATTTATTTATTTATTTATTTAATTATTCAATCTACAGAAGTTCTTACAGACTAATTACTAATTCAAAAAAGAAAATATATTTAATTTAAATCTAAATAAAGTGGCATTCCAATCTACTAATTTCGCATAATTATTGCAAGCTCGTATACACCTCGCAATTGGTTCGTTATAACAATAACACTGGATCACAAAATGAAATTTTTTGTCTGTACTTTCAACGTGACTATCCTACCTATATGTAAAATCGGTCGCTGATTCCGAAAATCGGGTTCATTTTTAATTCTATGGGAAGGTTTTTGAGATATCGGCAATTTACCTTTATTTGGCCAATTGCTCCACTTAATCCTGTATACCTCTTTAACGCAGTGAGCTATCTTCCTTGGAGTGACACCAAACGAAAGAAAATTAAATTTCCTTTTCATGGCTGCTATAACATTTTTCCATAACTCTTATAGTTTCTGAAATATTAACGATTCAATTTGAATTTTTTCGATTTTTTACGATTTTTTGAAGAAAAAATTGACTTTGTCAGGCAATATCTTTTAAACCAATGTTTTCACCTTCGGTTTTACTCCTTTACGTGAAGCTCCATTCTATTGGGAAAAAGATAAGCTACCAACGAAGAAAATCCATGGTAAAATGGAAAAGTTATAGGCGATCAAGTAAATACAGCCAGGTCGCGCAATGCCTCTGCACGGGTATATTCTATGCATATTATACCAATACCTACATATCTGCAGTAGCAGCACATTGGCAGCGCAGTAGGTAACAGCGCATTTACGGGTATAACATGCATAGAATATACCCGTGCAGAGGCATTGCGCGACCTGGCTCTATTTACTTGATCGCCTATAACTTTTCCATTTTACCATGGATTTTCTTCGTTGATAGCTTATCTTTTTCCCAATAGAATGGAGCTTCACGTAAAGGAGTAAAACCGAAGGTGAAAACATTGGTTTTAAAGATATTGCCTGACAAAGTCAATTTTTTCTTCAAAAAATCGTAAAAAATCGAAAAAATTCAAATTGAATCGTTAATATTTCAGAAACTATAAGAGTTATGGAAAAATGTTATAGCAGCCATGAAAAGGAAATTTAATTTTCTTTCGTTTGGTGTCACTCCAAGGAAGATAGCTTACTGCGTTAAAGAGGTATAAAGGATTAAGTGGAGCAATTAGCCAAATAACGGTAAATTGCCGATATCTCAAAAACCTTCCCATAGAATTAAAAATGAACCCGATTTTCGGAATCAGCGACCGATTTTACATATAAATAGGATGGTCGCGTTCAGAGTATTTTTTGGCTGTAGAGCAGTGTAATTGGTTCTATGAGACATTTCGACAAGAAATCGATTATGTTTCAATACACGCGACGAAGTATTAAATTCTATTAAATTAACTAGATCGGTACAATCAATATTATGATTTACTATGTTATAGACAAATAGTAACGCAAAATACATTCTCCGGCAGGCCCGACGAGAGGGGGGGCTGAGGGGGTCAATTGCCCCGGGCCCGGGCTTTAGAGGGCCCGGGAATCTCAAAATGATATCCAAGTTTTTGCTACAGAAAATAAACAAACAACACCTTTAATCGCCTTTCGTAGATAGCAATCATTTTAAATTTCAACAAATTTTATAAATCTCTTAACGTGTCTGCATCCCACTTAAGGAATTGTTGGTTTTTGGCGTCGACTTTGCAGCATAAATTTGAATTCGTTTTCTGTTGCAACAGAAAAATTCGGTATGATGCAAATTCTTATACAGCGATATGGG
Organism: Urophora cardui; assembly: GCA_960531455.1. Classification (NCBI taxonomy): domain Eukaryota; kingdom Metazoa; phylum Arthropoda; class Insecta; order Diptera; family Tephritidae; genus Urophora; species Urophora cardui. The sequence goes on along the minus strand of OY482670.1, from coordinate 28,652,481 downwards.
TATTTCCTGGGCGTTTCGGACGGTATGTTCGCACGATTTTTTGAACTTTTGAGGCAGAAATATCGCGAAATATTGTATCGTTTTATGATAAAAGGAAAGATTTAGGTCACAGCTGATGACTAAAGTATGTTACCGACAGAAATTTAGGTTAATGCCTCTGTGTAAGCCACTTAAACTGCGTTCCGGACGCTACAAAAACACGTCCATATTTTAAAAGTACACTGAGAGAAAAAAATATATGGAGGGGTCAAAGAAATTGTTTACCTATTTTGAACACTACTTCCTTTGTTTTGAGTAAATTTTCCTTAAAACATGTTAAAAGGTTTATAAAATATTGTTGTTGGTTGTGCGTTACCATGGTTTCATATACTTGTTTTGAAAAAATTCATACATTAAAATAATGAAAAATTCTTTAAGCGCCATTCCATTCCCAACTTTCCTTGTTTTGAAGACTTGATTTCTATAATTTTGAGAAATAAAATTCCCATACATTATTACCAACAAATATTTGTATTCCAATTTAAAGAAATTTATTTCATACAAATAAAGCAATATGTATTTAAACAGAATTCATTCAGACCTATGGTCCCTTGGACAATATTACTCAGTATGACCCATGGATTCGGAAACTGGATGTGCCTTTTAACAATACATTTGACCCACCCTAATATGTATATTTCTATGTAAACATATTTACTTGATCTGTATTAATGTATAGATAAATTAAAGTTCGTAACTATATATTCATTGAATTTTGATTTTGAGAATTTGTTCATTTAGTATAGGGGCCCGTAGTTATTTTGACCCCGGGCCCGGATTTTCTCTCGGCGGCCCTGTTCTCCGGTCCTCCAAGGACTGCAAGCCAAGCAATTTCCTTCTACCCTCGTAATTGGGCAAATCGTAAGGCCAATTCAGTTTATATAGCGCGAACCTCTTAAAGGTACTTTGAACTCTTTCAATTCTATTTATATGAGATGAGTAATAGGGATTCAATACTAAACAACAATAGTCCAAGTGACTCCTTACTAGGGAATTATAAAGGGACTTCAACGTACAAGGATCCTTGAATTCCACTGAGTTTCTTCTGATAAATCCAAGCATAGAAAGCGATTTAGACAGAACGAGATCAATATGTTTGTTAAAAGTAAGTTTGGTGTCGAAAACCACTCCTAGATCTTTTTTTTCATCCAACCTTTTCAAAATTACATTATTTATAGAGTAATCAAATATCGGTTCCCGATATAACTGAACCGATCTAAATAATATAGACCGATACGTGGATCCAGATGGCCCTGGAATGTTGTTTATAAGGAATGGCAGAAGAGGAGAGAGAGAGATAGATAGATAGATAGAGAGTAGTATAAAAGTGAAGTAGGATATAGGGAACGGGAGATGGAGATGGATGGTAAGGAGATCGATAGGCAGTGGCATAATTTGATTTGTCGCAGCGAAGCGGACGGATTTTTGCTAGTTTTACATACAATTAAGTCTACATATAAAAGCGCTTATATAAAAGGAATGTTCCATAACTGTCATGCCTACTTCTACACCTTTTTCAGTTTAAATTCAGAAAGTTCCAATTGATATTCAGAATTTCCAATTGATATTCAGAAAATTACAATTGAAATTCAGAATTTCCATTTGAAATTCAGAAAGTTACAATTGAAATTCAGAATTTCCATTTGAAATTCAGAAATTTGCATTTGAAATTCAGAAAATTACAATTGAAATTCTGAAAATTACATTTGATATTCAGAAAATTCCATTTGAAATTCAGAAAATTACATTTGAAATTCAGCAACCTTCCTCACAGCACAAAACAGTTTTCTGAATTTCAATTGTAATTTTCTGAACTCCAAATGTAACTTTCTGAATTTCAAATGGAATTTTCTGAATTTCAAATATAATTTTCTGAATTTCAATTGTAATTTTCGGAATTTCAAATGTAATTTTCTGAATTTCATATGGAAATTCTGAATTTCAATTGTAACTTTCTGAATTTCAAATGGAAATTCTGAATTTCAATTGTACTTTTCTGAATATCAATTGGAAATTTCTGAATTTAAACTGAAAAAGGTGTAGAGCAATTTTTGTATTCATTTAAAAAAAATTCAAGGTCAAATAGTAGTCTTTTTCTATACTTTAATTGACACTTAACCCTATAATCAATTTCTGGCGATTGCAATAAAGCATGCCAGTCATTTCTGCTACGTAATAACTGACGCTAATACAGAATAACCAGTCTAAAGTTAAAGCTAATATTGATACCGCAATGCATGCATTTCTAAGCAAATTAACGTGTGCCAAGATGCATTTAAAGCTCCATTTCTAGCGTAATCTTCTTTGTCAAAAATGAAGCAGAAGATAAAGTCTGTCCAACTAAACTCTCAGCAACTAAATTTAGAAATCAGGTCAACTAAATTTTTTCCAAATAAACTACTTTGTAAATCACCGCCAAAAAAAAGTCAAAAATTACACAAGCAAAGCCTTTAAATTTTAGCAATATTTCGACGTAGTACATACGTACCAGGACGTAAGTGAAATTGCACTTGTGCTTCCTGGCACGCTTCGTATGTCGCGTACGTGTCTTATACACGAAATGGACGTAAAAACGCCAACCAACCAACCAAGCGGCGCGTGCAACGGTCACTGCGGTCGTTTGTATGCGAAACGTGCAAGAGATGCAGCAAAGCAGGAAGAGGTAGTAGAAGAAGAAGGGAAGGTAGCAGAAGAAGAAGATAAAGAAGTATGTAGGTATGACTTTGAAAGGCCGCGGACGAGCCATGTGGACGCGCCGCGAATAACCAAATGTCCTCAAAGGGATAGTAAATAGAAAAATGTCTGGTTTGCAGCGAAAGTGCTTATATGGCAAACGCTTTCTATCCCGTCGTGGTAGACAACTAAGTAATCTTGCTTAAATTTGTGCGACAATTTCCCTTAGGAAATGCTGAAATGCTGCGACTGTTTAATGCGATAATTTATGTACATATGTATGTGTAGGCTGAGAGTGCCGAAGCAATTAAATATTTGGTATTATGACTGGGGATTTAGGATAGCGCAGATAAATTTTGTTGTTATTGTTATTTTTGTAATTGTTTAAGCTCGAAGCGGAAAAGGCCAGCAAAGTAAGTAAATATCGTTTTTGAAATTCAAACTAAGAGAAATATTGAAAAGCACGCGCATGCACAATAACTGTTGATTAAATCGATGAAAAAAGCTTGAGATATCTATATCGATAAATTAGAGATCGATAAGAAATTAGTTGCATCGAAATCGTAAAGTTAAAGTTCGATAAAAGTATAAAAATTTCGTTAAAAAAATTAAAATATTGATAAAAAATTAAAGATCGACAAGAAAATTAAAGATTGACAGAAAAATTAAAAATATTATACCTAATAAGAAAAATCGATAAGAACATAGAGAAGTCGACATAAAACAAAATCGATAAAAGGTTGCACAATGCGCAAAATTAAAGATCGATAAAAAATTAGAAAATTCAATGTTTAAAATTTAGGTATAAAAATCCAAATGGATAAAAAATCAGAAATATCGATATCTAAAAATCAAATATCGATTATTCCGATATATCAAAAAATTAAATATAGACAAAAGAGTTTGAAATATCGATTATTAAAAATTAAATATCCATGAAAAACCTAGAACTTCGATAAAATAATTTAAATATGTATCTATAAAAAATTGTAGATCGACAAAAAAAAATATCGATAAAAAATTCAAAATTCGAAGAACTAAAGATCGTTAAAACGTGAAATTTTGATAAATTAAATTTGAGTATCGGTAAAAAATCAAAATAAACTTTAGATAAAAAAGTCAGAAATATCGATTTTTTTAAAAATTAAAGTTCCATGAATAACCCAGAAATGTCGGCACCGTAAGATTAAAGATCGATAAAAAATCAAAACTATCGATTTCGAAAAGGTGAATATGGATTAAAAAAATTAGAAATACCGATACTAAGATCGATTCAAAAATCCAAAATATTGAAAAAGTAAATATGGCTAAAAAATAAAAAAACGATATCGAAAAATTAAAGATCGATAAAAAATTAAAATTGCCGAAATCGAAAAATTAAAAAGCTATAAAAAATTCCAAATTCCGATATCGAAAAAAATACAAAAAAAAAGTAGAAATAAATATAAATATTATAAATAAAGAAAAAGTTATCGATATTACAGAAATATTGATAATGAAAAATTATAGATAAATCAAAAATATCCATAATGAAAAATTTATAAAATAATTAAAAATGTTGATATTGAAAAATTTAAGATCGATAAAAAAATCGAAAATATCGATTTTGAAAGTCAAAGATCGCTAAAATATTAGAATTGCCGAAAACGAAATATTAAAATCTATAAAATAATTAGGTAAAAATGTCGATATTGAAAAATTAAAGATCGACCAAAGAATTTAAAATATCGATTTGGAAAATTAAATATCGATAAAAAAAGCAGATATTATCGAAATAAAAAAAATAAATAAATTAGAAATTCCAAATCGAAAAAATAGAAATATTAGAAATATCGATGCCGAAAAAAATAACGATATCTAGAACAGAAATATCGATATCGAGAAATTGAAGGTCGCTAACTAAGAAATATTGATAACGAAAAGTTAAAGATCTGTTAAATAATTAAAAATGTCGATATCGAAAAATTTAAGATAAAAAAATTTAAATTTCGACATTGAAAAATTAAAGTTCGCACAAAAAATCGAAAATAACGATTTGGAGAATTAAAGATCGATAAAAAATTAGAATTGTTGAAATCGAAAAATCTAAGATCTAAAAAAAATTCTAGATTAATAAATTGGAAATATCGATATCAAAAAAATATGGATAGAACATAAATATTGATAACGAAAAAATGAATTTCAAATTTAAATAAATTTTAGAATAAAGATCGATCAAAAAATCGAGTGTATCGATTTTGAAAATCAAAGATCGACAAAAAATTAGAATTGTCGATATCGTAAAATTAAATTTTGATAACAATTTTAAAACATCGATATCGAAAAAATGTCCTTAAAAAAATAAGAATTGGAAATATTGTCAAAATAAATATGGATACAAAATTTTTAAATTTCGATATCGAAAAATCCTTGAAAAAAATTAGAATTGCTGATATCGTAAAATTAAATATCGATAAATAATTGTGAAACATCGATGTCAAAGAAATATGCTCGCAAAAATTAGAATTGCAGATATCGTAAAAATAAATATCCATAAAAAATTTTAAACATCGATATCGAAAAAATCCTTGAAAACTTTAGAATTGCTGATATCGTAAAAATAAATATCGATAAAAATTTTTTAAACATCGATGTGGAAAAAATTCCTTGAAAACTATTAGAACTGTCGATATCGCAAAATTAAATATTGATAACAATTTTGAAACATCGATATCGAAAAAAATCCTTGAAAAGAAAGAATTGCTGATATCGTAAAATTAAAATGTGAAAAAAATTTGAATTGAAAATATCGATAACGAGATTAAAGAAAAAAAGGAAATATACGTGAGCAACATTTTTCTCTGGCTGTACCTATTTTTTCTTACAAATGCTTCCTTGCGTTGTTTCTACATTCATTCTCATTTTTATAGCGTGACCCACGTTTTTTACGCTCTCCTTGGGCTATTATTGTTAGCAGCGCTGTCAACAGAAATTTTTTGCTTCATTTTATGTGTGCTCTTTTTCGTTCTGCCCATTTCCGTTGTTTATTTAACTTGTGCGCGACATTTTTTCGTGTGTTTTACTTGTGTACAGTATCTTTAATTTGTCTTCTTGTTCGCGATGGACAATGGACTTGTTGTTGTTGTTTACCTTGATGAAAGTTCTAAGAAAGCGCCGCACAGTGGGGGCACCTCCATACAAACGCGGCCAAAAATAGTAATAATTAAGCTAGAATCTTGAAACTCGGAACTTAAGCTTTTTTGGTTGAAATTAGTAAACTGTGAAAATTTGAACAAAATCCACCTACAAATACACCCACCTCCCATATAACGGTATTTTTGAAATTTCAGCATTTTCCTAACTAATATAGCTAAAATGCTCCATTTTGATTAGTGTATACATTTTTGAAATATAAATCAAATGCAGTAATCATTTTGGAAAAGGAGTAAAGCACTTCACCGTTGTTAAATTAAAAATATATGCACTTTTAAGTATGTTATAAGCATTTATCATAAAACTTTCATACAAAAAAATCGCATTTCAAAAAAATTTTACACTAGAAATGAAATTACACTTTTCTAAAGGATTTCAGTGTGCTAAATCTGAATCTGGAGTCAGATTTTCCAAATTGGTTCTAGTTTCTGAGATATTCATGCCCAAATAGGCAAAAAACACGTTTTTTGGCTCTATTCCCTGCTTAATATCTTTTATGTAATTACTTTCCACTCAAATTCGATTAAACCAGTTGAAAGCACAAGCGTTTAGTTTCTTCGAATATCTTAACTAGAATTGGAAATATCGATATTTAAGTTTCACCATTTTGACAAATATTCCCATACAAAAAAATTTAAACTTTTTGAAGCATACTTCTGGGCATTTTGTATGGGAAAAATGTACGAAAATTCAAAAAACACCTTCCATAAAAATGTTCATAAAACAAAATGGAGCAAACGAATTCTTACGATTTTTTCTCCTGTTTATAAAAGACATTTAGGACTATGAAATATTAAAAAATTGAGGAGGCAATATTTTTTGTTTTTTTTTTTTTAATTTCATTTTAAAGTTATACAATTTTTACACATTTTTTTTTATATTCCAAAAGAAAAAAGCTGTCAAAGATATGAATTAACGCTGATAAAAAAGATTACCTCATAATTTGAAAGTATGCACCATTTACTGTAAGACGATAAAGAAATATTATATATAATAATATATATATAATAAACGAAAATATACTCAAAAATTTTTATATAAGCTTTTTTATTATAATTTGATGTATCTGTCGATCTCTATTTAAAAAAATTGTTTTACACATACTTTAATTTTGAATTTATTTTTGGCCGCAATCACCCATTGTGCGCCGCTTGTGATGAACAACAACTACATAACAACAACATCGTTTGTTTAAATTTGCGTGGTTTTTATTTGTAGCAAACTGCGCGCTGACGTTGTTTCGGGTTTGTCCTTTTGAGTTACAAGTTGTACTCGTATGTTTTTTCATGATTGTTTATTGTTGTTGTTGTTGTTGGTTTATATTATCCACTTTTTTTTCTTTGCAAAAATTGCCCTTTAGCAAGTTTGTATGTTTGTATATGCATTCGCATGTCGCAAATGATTGACACGTGTTGCGTTCGCTCTCTACATTCTAGATAAGTGCCCGCATCTCTGTATTTAATTAACCCTTTCAGTAAAAACGTCCAATATATTGTACGCTGTTTATGTGTAATTATAACTTTATTTTCTCACATACAAAAACTTTTACTGATTAAAAAATAGTTGTTTTCCAACAATTATATTATTCTTCTTTAGATCGTTTCTTTTTTTTAATTTCCCGAAAATAATTAAATGCGTTTTTACCTAAATTTTAATAATGCTTAAATTCGGAAAGATAGTCGTATAAAAATCGATTAAAAACTATTATTTATTGCTGGAATTTAGCTTAGAAAAAAATCATCAGTATTACTAAAAGTTAAAGAATATGTTTTGTGTAAATAAGAAATAAAAATTATGAATAGTTTCTCGAGGGGGTCTCAAAATATACATGTCCGTTATATTGGACAACAGTACTCAGAGACTGTTAAAATGTGCCCAAATTTTACTACTGGTTTTTTATACTAGCTTTATTATAGGTTTGCTTTTTATTCAGGATATGACTTCTTGGCATGCTTCGACAGAGGAAGAGATTCTTGAAGTTTGAATGAGAAAATAGGAAACATATACCACTTTTTAAAATGACTCCACTGCTATTCAAAATGAAAAAACGGTACTTTATGAAGTACTTTGGTGAGGATTTTATGGCAAGCTCCACAAGGATCCATCAAATTCTCATCTTTTTCGATAAGCGTTGGGGTTTACCATTCTCTTTTGAGGAAAATCTTTGTGTTGCTGGACAGGTAATCCCCTTCAAGGAAGAGTTTACCACAAAGCAATATATCTAGGGAATCCAAGTCCATGAGGTACATATAAAGGCCTTTTCTGTGTTAAAAGCGGAAAGCCCTTCGGATTTTACAGTTTACGAAGAGTCTTCAAACCCATTGGATGAACTACTTGCGAAATCCATTGGAATCGAATTAGCCACTATGTTATAGCCCAATAAGCACAAGATTATTGAGGGCAAAAAGGGTATGTATTTTTCTTCGATATTTACTTCCATTATTTCGCCCTGTTCGAAATTTAGGTATGACAGGGGAATAAAAGCTGCTGGAACAGTGCGTTTAGCCAACCGCCACTTCCGGATCATAGAACAATGGCTAAACGGGGGCGTGGTTCTTCTGTTGAATATTACAGTTCGAATGGAGGTAATATTTTCCAAATGGTTCGACAACAAAGTTGTCAATTTAGCTTCGAACTTCACCGGAATCAGTAACGGAGACAAACCTAACTGGTGGGACAAAGAGAAGAAGAAACAACTTCTATTTCAGCCTAGATTGGGCTACAGAAAATGGAAGCGAACCGCAACACCGCCATTGAAATTACGCACAGATAATTCGAAAGAATGATGTAGTGAGTAGAATTTCCGGCTGCCATGCCGAGGTCCCACATTAGAACCAAGCCCGGACCAATAAAAAATTAATATAATTAATTTTTGAAGAATAGAAACCGCGGCCAACACTCGGCAAATGGCGTCATACCTTCCGAGCTTATTTTGGGCATGAAAAATCTCCTCACACGAAATACATATGTACATATATTACCTGTTCGGAGCCGGCTTAAAACTGTAGGTCCACACAATCGGTTGAAAACAAATTAAGGAGCACGCCTGGAAATGGAAAATAACCTTGGCCTAAGACTCGTTAGAGTTGTATTCGCGCCAGTAGGTATATTATTATTCGAAACATATCCCAAAATTTATACAAGCGAAAAACGTCAATCAATGCAAAATGAAAGAATGTTTAAAAAACTTTTATTTCTTGACAAAATTGGAGCGTTTTTATGCATAAAAAGTTAAAATAACTGCTTAGTCTTTTTTATAAAGACGAATAAAGCTAACAAATGACTCTTGAAACAGTTCTTATTTTGACAGCTATTGGGAACCGCTGCACATAGGTAGATTTTCAAGTTTTATGCGCCCAAAAATATTTTATTGTCTACATCTATTCCAAATTGATTGTTTAATGCAAAATTTTAATAATTTGTGTTAAAAGTCGATTTTATTGAAAAATATATACAGTGACTCCAAAAAAAAATTATACGCCAGAGTTTTTAAATTTATTTCAAAGAGTTCTGTCGAAAATATTACTTTCTTATTTTCGTTTGAAAATATATACAATTTTTCAATAAAAATCGTTTTAAGCAGGATTTCTAAGCTTATGGAAAAAATCCGAAAAATCGTAGAAATTTCTAAAAGTGGATTAAAAATTTCAAAGCGCGGCCAGAATTTATAGAAGATTTTTAGGAGATTTCTAAGTATACTTTTATGTAGCCAACTAATGTTAGTGTAAAAAATTAAATTCTCAATGCTGTGAAAAATTCCGTCGATTTTATAAGTTTTTTTCTGTAGGGTGTTTGCCTTATATACGTGAGACCGTTCCAATTAAAATTTCCGAAAAGCCAATGAAAATTTTCAAAAAGTTGAATGTTGCATGTTATTATATTAAAATTTAATGAGCTGCAAAATTGCATACTCAAAAATCTTCTAAAAAAAATGTAGCTTTAGAATTCTTAGCCCCTTTTTATGATAAGTATTTCCTTGACTTTGAAAAATTGGAAATACTAAAAATACTGCTTAAAAAGTTAACAATAATCGCTGATAAATATCTCGGTTACTTTCGAGCATCACCTACTTTAACCAAGATATGCGTTAGAAATATAAACATTAAAATCAAATATAAAACACAGAAAAGAAAATTATTGTAGGTACATATGAAAAACCCTGTATCTAGTAGTGAAGTGCGGCTTTGTGCGACGTAATTTTTTGGCGGAAAAATACTAATTGTACTAGATATCATGTCCGAGGGTTAATCTGACTGAGTCTGACAGAGCAATATAACAAAATCAATTTTGAACACAAAAAAGACTGAAATTTTTTTTTAAAATATTCCAACTTTAAAAGCTTAAAACTGAAAACTTAGAATTATTGGAAATCAAGGATATTATTGAAAAGTGTTAATAATTACTTGAAGATTTAGGATCCATAACGGTTACTTAAATGAAATGCTTTAAATAATAAATATTCACGTTGAAACGAGCACTTAAAAATATGTAAAAAAAAATTAAAATATTAACTTTAGATATGCTAAGTTTCGACCATATGGGAGCAAGTGCAGAGTATGGGGTCGGGAAAAAAGCGATGGATTATTGTTCCGCAGTCTATTTCCAATATGTGGGTATGTTTTTTTCTGTAATTGCAACAACTTCACAAAATTCAATTTTGGCCGCATAAAACATGAAAATCTATCTATGTGCGCTGTTCAATATATTGGACACGTTATAACGGTAAAACCAAGGGACTTACAAAAATTTTTCTTGAAAATTTGAAATCACCGACCCAAAATTAGTTAGAATACGAATTTTCAGATTTTTCGCTTCACCGGTTGATTTTTTGTACTGAAAGGGTTAATGTGCGTGTGTGTTTTAGTGCGTGCGCCTTGGCGTATACGCAACTTCAACAATCGAATGCTACTACATCATTTTTCAGAAAAAAAACGCCTACATATTAGTGTTGGCATTTGCTTGCTTTTGCTTGTTTTGCTTGTTTTGATTTAACGACTTGTTTTTTATTTTATTTGTTTGTTTCAATTTTTAAATTTTTCTTGTACAGCTGCTACTGCTTCTGCTTCTGCTACTTCTGCCTCTGCTTCTTCATTCTTCCTCAATTATCCACACAGCGTAGGTAGAGTAATAAATTGAGTTGCTTGTTTTTCTTTCGTTTCAATTCATTCATTTATCTTAACTACAAAGCAATGCTGTTAAAAATTTGCCTTTCCTATTTAATTTTCTTTTTTTTTTTGCTTTTACAACTTTTTTTCTTGTTAATTTTCAGCTGCTGCCTTGAGCTATTTTTGGTTGCTCTCTCACAAAAAGATTGTGAATTCTTTCTCATTGCAATTTTGTTTTAAAGCGCGTTAAAGAAAAAAAAAACAACAAAAAAAAACTAAAACCACAAAAAAAAACAAAAAAAAGAACATAACAACAAAAAAAATCAAAATCCAATTTGCTACAATTCATCTTTGATTTGTAAATTAATCATACGTCCTACGTGTAGGTACGCCTACCGGCCTCGGACGTACTGCCCGCCTGCGTGGCTGCCTGTTGGTCACTGTGTTATAGCAAAATTTAATTGATTAGTTTGTAAAGCAGAATGTTTGCAAGTTTACAGGTTTTTTCTTTATGCGTTTGCGTTATTAAATGGGGTAAGTAAAACATATTTTTTTGTCTTGTTGACACGTTTGTTGTTCGTTTTTGATATATTAGTTGTTTTTAAGACTTTTCCATTACAATTTTAGTTGGTAACGCAATAAAGGTAGAGTGTGTGTGTACAGATAATTTTTTTTTGGTAAACAAGTAAAGTAGTGGAGTGGATTATGGCTCCGTGTGTAGAAGTCCACGTAAGTGGGGAAAGCTTCTGACTGTCATCCACCTGGGGGTGGCCAGAGCGATTCTTTTGCATGCGGAGCGAGCAAGCAGCTCACGACTTCCGCGCAGTGTCCTCTGGATAGCCACCGAACACCCGTTTGGTGGTGAACTAAAGTGAGAAGGCGACAACTCGACAAGGCCACTCCGACATATTCGGTTTAAGGGCTTGTTGAGGGGAATAACTGCAGCGTCTGTTCATCAGAAGGTGCGGCTGTCTTGGAGCAAGCGGCTCGCTATATAAACGTATAAGAATATACAACTCCCGCAGGGCGGGTTGTGCGTCGGACTTGGGACCCACCACGTAAAAATCCTATCCAATGAAAACAACAACAAAGCCGCGGATGAGACCACCCCTTTCTGATGACAACCACGGCAAACGTTTAAAGGACTATGATTTGAGGGTAAGCACCTGGAACGTCCGGACCCTTAATTGCGAAGGTTCCTCCGCCCAGCTGGTTGATGTCCTCGAAAGAGTGAAAGCTGACATCACCGCCATACAAGAGATGCGGTGGAAGGGGCAAGGCAAGAAGAAATGTGCGCCTTGCGCTATATATTACAGTGGCCATGCAGAGGAGCGTATATTTGGTGTTGGTTTTGTGGTGGGAAAGAGACTCAGCCGCCGAGTACTGTCGTTCACGCCAGTGAACGAGCGTCTAGCCACCATCCGCATAAAAGCGAGATTTTTCAACATATCACTCATCTGCGCCCACGCCCCGACGGAGGAGAAGGACGATGCGATCAAAGACACTTTCTATGAGCAGTTAGAGCATGCCTACGACCGCTGCCCCCGTCACGACATTAAGATTGTGCTTAGCGATTTTAATGCCAGGGTGGGTAAGGAAGGCAGCACAGTAGGAAAATTCAGTTTCCACGACGTAACCAGTCCCAATGGGACGAGGCTGATCGACTTCGCCGGGTCACGAAACAGGGTCATTAGCAGTACCAGATTCCAGCACAAAAAAATACACCAAGCCACATGGCTGTCTCCTGATCGGAAAACGCGAAATCAAATTGATCACGTCATGATCGACGGCAGACACAGCTCCAGCATCCTAGACGTGCGCACAATCCGTGGTCCCAATATCGACTCGGATCATTATCTTGTGGCGGCCAAGGTACGCACTCGCCTCTGTGCAGCAAAGAATGTGCCAACAGGACAGCAAGGAAAGTTTGAAGTCGAAAGGCTGCGCATGACGCAGACAGCCAATGAATACACCACTCGGCTCTCACGCCTGCTCTCTGAGAACAACCCTTCACCAAACGATGTATCTGAGGAATGGGAACACATCGCTCGTTCACTTCGTATCGCCGCTGAGGAATCTATAGGATACAAGCGAGCCCACAAAAACACCTGGTATGATAAGGAATGTCGCGATGCCTCGGAAAGAAAGAACGCGGCCTACAAGACTACATTGTGTGCGGGCGCAATGCGAAGCCTATAGGAGCGTTATCGAACGGCGAGGAAGGAAGAAAGGCGGCTTTTTCGAAAGAAGAAAAGGGAGGCTGAAATGCGCGAGTGTGAAGAGCTTGAGATGCTGGCGGGTAGAAATGATGCTCGAAAATTCTATAAAAGAATCAGGCGGATGACTGAAGGTTTCAAGACCGGGGCAAATTCCTGTCGGAATGATAACGGCGATCTGGTAACTGATGTCCAGAATGTACTTAAGTTGTGGAGGGATCACTTCTCCTCTTTGCTAGATAATGGCAACAGTGAAATTGCTGAAGGAGAATATGTACGACCCGAATACCCAATAGCAGATGATGGTAGGCATGCTCCACCACCCGATCATGACGAAGTGCGAATAGCAATGTCTCGGCTTAAAAATAACAAGGCCACGGGCGCTGACGGCTTGCCAGCCGAGCTATTCAAACATGGTGGCGAAGAGTTGATAAGGAGCATGCATCAACTCCTATGCAGAATATGGTCGGACGAGCGCATGCCCGACGATTGGAACTTAAGTGTGCTCTGCCCAATCCACAAAAAAGGAGACTCCACAGTACGCGCCAATTATCGTGTTATAAGCCTCCTGAATATCGCATATAAGGTCTCTCAAGTGTATTGTACGAAAGACTGAAGCCCATCGTCAACAATCTGATTGGACCTTATCAGTGTGGCTTCAGATCTGGTAAAACTACCATCGACCAGATCTTCACAATACGCCAAATACTGGAAAAAACGCATGAAAAAGGAACCGACACACACCATATCTTTGTCGATTTTAAAGCCGCTTTTGATGGCACGAATAGGAATTGCCTATATGCCGCAATGTCTGAATTTGGCTTCCCTGCGAAACTTATACGGCTATGCCAAATGACGTTGACTAACACCACCAGCACCGTCAGAATTGGGAAAGACCTCTCCGAGCCGTTCGAGAGCAAACGAGGTTTCAGACAAGGTGACTCCCTTTCGTGTGACTTCTTCAATTTGATGCTGGAAAAGATAATACGAGCTGCAGAACTTCACCGTGCAGGAAGCATTTTATATCACAAGAGTGTGCAACTGCTGGCATACGCCGATGACATCGACATCATTGGCACTAACACGCGCGCCGTATGTTCTGCCTTGTCCAAGCTGGATAAAGAGGCTAAGAAAATGGGTTTGGCGGTTAACGAGGACAAGACGAAGTACCTCCTGTCATAACACAAAGAAACAGCACGCCTTGGCAGCCACGTCACTGTTGACAGCTACAAATTCGAAACTGGTAAGGACTTCGTCTATTTGGGAAACAGCATTAACACCAAGAATGATGTCAGCACGGGGATCAAACGAAGAATCACGCTTTCCAATAAATGCTACTTTGGACTAAGTAGGCAACTGAAAAGTAAAGTCCTCTCTCGACAAACGAAAATCAGACTCTACAGGACGCTCATCGTTCCAGTCCTCATGTACGCCGCAGAAGCATGTACAATTTCAAAATCAGATGAGATGACACTTGGAGTATTCGAGAGAAAAGTTCTTCGGAAGATTTATGGAACTTTGCGCGGTGGCGTGGGCGACTGTAGGAGTTACTTTTTTAAGTAATTACTTTCAATTATTTGTTAAATATTTTATCTTTTATTCTTTGAAATTTATGATTATCAAAAAAGTAAAATTTGTTTTATCAGATTTTCAATTTTCTACAAAATAACATTAACTTTCAATTTATAAATAAAATAAAATAAAATAAAATATATGTACAATACATACTGGCGATCCTGCGAACTAATTATTTGAACGAATATATGTATATTAATTTCTTGCGTCGACTAGCTGTGCCATTAATATTTGAAATCGTCAACTACGACACAACAATTAAAAGTTTGAACATTTTAACGGAATCTTGATAAATCCGAATTTAATTACATATGTATATTAAACAATGCATAAACCGCAACGGCAATTAATCTAAATACCTAAACAACAATCAATGATTGCAATTATCCGAAACTAAAAATTCAAAGTATAGATTGAAAATTTTAGCCACAACTTTTTCTGCAATTGGCATATCTCCAACAACAACAACTACAGCAGCAAATAATTCGTAATCACATTTAATTTGTCAATAAAGCTGTAACAACAACTACATCAACAAATATTCATCTAACAACAATAATAACGACCGATTTAACAACAACGAGCAATCGAACTTATAACTACTACAACGAAAAGCAACATCAATTTCGTTTCAACAATCTTTAGCGATATCATAACCATCTACTTTTACTTATTTATTTTGATCAAAAAATTATTATCAACATCACCATCAGAATCTTCCTTTTATTTCGTTAACTCCAACATTCTTTTTGGTGAGCTGTATTATTTCTATTTATACTTTTATATACATATATAACAGAAATTATTATCATTAATATTTTAACAAATTAACTATTTATATTATTATTGTTCACTCCTTTTCCAATTTATTTGTATATTTATTTTCATATTAATCATGTACACGAACATATACATCCACAGATCCACAACAAGAAAATCAAAATCAGTTTGTAGATTTAAATAATACACAAACTATAAGTTCAAATCAATTATTTCAAAATGAAAATATTAATAGATCTAAATCCTTAAAACTTCCCCAATTCTGGGAAGAATGTCCTCAAGCGTGGTTTCTTTTAGTTGAAGGACAATTTGAAATTAATCAGATTTTTGATGATAATCTGAAATTTCAAAATATACTTATTTCGCTCCAACGTGATACAATTTCAAAAATTTTAGATGTAATTAATCCTCCACCTTTACTTAACAAATATGAAACTATCAAAAAAACTTTATGTGAAAGATATTCCCTTGGTGAAGAAAAGAGATTAGAACAATTATTTTCTAATACTGAAATAGGTGATCGTTCTCCATCAGAAATTTTTCGATATATGAAATCTCTTACAGGTTCAAATTCAATAGTTAGCCAATAGTTATTATTTAAATTATGGATCAGAAAACTTCCCCAACAAATTCAAATTCACTTAACTTCTAGTAATAATCAAAATATAGATGAAATTATTATTTTACAAACTTTTTGATATTCTTAATAAACCTCAATCTTCTAAATCAGCTTTTATAGCTAGTGTTGAAAATAATGTACTTTCTGAATGTGTTAAAAATTTAACAGATTTAACTACTGTCATTTTCCAAAATTTAAATAACATAACATCTGATATTAATGAATTAAAATTACGATCAAGATCTAGAGAAAGAAATAATTCAAGATTTAGAAGATTTTCAAGATTTTCAAGATCTCGAAGTAACAATAATAATAATTATGATCAAATTTGTTGGTATCATAAGAAATTTAAACATAATGCCAACAAATGCATTCCACCTTGCAATTTTAACAAAAATAATATTCAATCTAATTCAAGTAATTTAAACTAAAGCGTTCCATTATGATGGTGGCTGATAATGGAAACAATGTAAAACCCTCTCGCCGCCTCTTTATTTATGATAAATTCAATAATTTAAATTTTTTAATTGACACTGGTGCAATAGTTTCAGTTGTTCCTTTTTCCAAATTCAAATCGTATACAAGAAATTCTGATCTTAATTTAACGGCAGCTAACGGTTCTTCTATCAAAACTTTTGGAACGAAACTTTTGAAACTTAATTTAGGATTAAGACGTGATTTCGAATTTCCTTTTATATTAGCTGATATTTCAACTCCCATCATTGGTGCAAATTTTTTAGAAAAATTCGGTATATTAGTTGATATTAAAAATAGAGAAATAATAGATTCAACTACTAAATTAAAAGTCTCTGGATCTTCAGGTTATTGTGATATATTCTCACATAAGATATCATTTACTGAAAATAAGTGTACTAAAATTCTTGATGAATTCCCTTCTATTACCTGTGAACCAGATTACACTAAATCAGTGCAACATCAAACAGTTCACAGGATTGAAACAAAAGGAATTTTACCTTTCTCAAAACCTAGACGTCTTGGTCCAATTAAATTAAAAAGAGCAAAAACGGAATTTGAATATTTAGTTCAAACTGGAATATGTAGACCTTCTAATTCTCACATTGCTTCTCCTCTACATTTGGTTCCAAAAAAAGATCCAAATGATTGGAGACCTTGTGGAGACTATAGAATACTCAATTTTATAACTATACCAGACCGTTATCCATTACCTCATATTCATGATTTAACAATTGACTTAAAGAATAAACACATATTTTCCAAAATTGATTTAGTCCGTGCTTATCACCAAATACCAATGGCCGAAGAAGACATTCATAAAACTGCAATAACCACACCTTTTGGAATGTTTGAATTTATTCGTATGCCTTTTGGTTTACGTAACAGTGCACAAACATTTCAAAGATTTATAAACGAAGTATTTTCAGGTCTAGAATTTGTTTTTGTCTATATTGATGACATTCTTGTTGCAAGTGATAATGAAGAGCAACATATAGAACATTTAAAATCCGTATTTGAAAGACTTCAAAAATATAATTTGAATATTAAACCAAATAAATGCATTTTTGGTACAAATAAATTAGACTTCCTCAGTTATGAAATTTCATGTGATGGAATTAAACCTTCTTCCGAACGAGTTGAAGCAATCATTAATTTTGAAAAACCACTTTCAATCAAAAAATTGCAAAAGTTTCTAGGCATGATTAATTACACTGCTCTACAGCCAAAAAATACTCTGAACGCGACCATCCTATTTATATGTAAAATCGGTCGCTGATTCCGAAAATCGGGCTCATTTTTAATTCTATGGGAAGGTTTTTGAGATATCGGCAATTTACCGTTATTTGGCCAATGGCTCCACTTAATCCTGTATACCTCTTTAACGCAGTGAGCTATCTTCCTTGGAGTGACACTCAACGAAAGAAAATTAAATTTCCATTTCATCGCTGCTACAACATTTTTCTGTATCTCTTATAGTTTCTGAAATATTGACGATTCAATTTGAATTTTTTCGATTTTTTACGATTTTTTGAAGAAAAAATTGATTTTGTCAGGCAATATCTTTTAAACCAATGTCTTCACCTTCGGTTTTACTCCTTTACGTGAAGCTCCATTCTATTGGGAAAAAGATAAGCTATCAACGAAGAAAATCCATGGTAAAATAGAAAAGTTATAGGCGATCAAGTAAATACATCCAAGTCGCGCAATGCCTCTGCACGGGTATATTCTATGCATGTTATACCAATACCTACACATCTGCAGTAGCAGCACATTGGCAGCGCAGTAGATAAAAGCCCATTTACGGGTATAACATATGTATGTATGTGAAACAAATTTTAATACATATTTGGTTCTGTTTTTTCGTTTTATGTTTAAAAAATTAATAAATCAGACTCCCTGATGAAGATGTGAGAAACATCGAAACGCGTAGGAGGAAAAAGAAAAAACTTGGTTTTTGTCTTTCACTAATCGGCCGAAAAGCTCCAACTAACTAGTAAAGTATTAACAAATTGGCCCAAATTCAAACAACAATTAATTTTCTTTCGTTGAGTGTCACTCCAAGGAAGATAGCTCACTGCGTTAAAAAGGTATACAGGATTAAGTGGAGCCAGTGGCCAAATAACGGTAAATTGCCGATATCTCAAAAACCTTCCCATAGAATTAAAAATGAGCCCGATTTTCGGAATCAGCGACCGATTTTACATATAGATAGGATGGTCACGTCCAAAGTACAGACAAAAAATTTCATTTTGTGATCCAGTGTTATTACCATAGATATATTAAAATGTTAGCAACAGAACTATGCCCGTTACATGAAATGTTAACATTTACTATTAAACATAAACTTAAAGAACTTAATTGGTCTGAGAAAACAACTAATGCTTTTGAAAATGTTAAAAAACTGTTTGCCCAAAAAACATTACTTACACATTTTGATAAAATGGTCAACTATCACTTGCAGTAGATGCATCAAATGTAGCAATTGGTGCAGTTTTACAACAAAATTAGTTATAATACTTTAGAACCACTTGCATATTTTTCACGCAAATTATCTACTACAGAAAACAAATATTCTACTTTTGACAGAGAACTTTTGGCAATATACAATTCAATTAAACATTTTAAACATTTTCTTGAAGGCCGAAAATTTACTGTATTCACAGATAATAAACCTTTAACACAAATTCTTAATTCAAAAACAGATAAATCACCTCGACAAATTAAACATCTCGAATATATTGCACAATTCACAAGTGACATTCAATACATTTCTGGCAAAGATAATATAGTTGCTGATACTCTTTCACGAATTCCAGATATAAGCACAATTTCGTCTCAAGATATACATTTACAAACATTATATGAAGAACAACAAAAAGATAAAATTTTACATGAAATTATTTCTTACAAAAATTCTAAAAATAATTTAAAACAAATAAATATACCAGTCCTTAATCTTAACATTTGGTGTGACATTACTCAACAATCTTTTAGATCATTTGTTCCAAATTCAATGAGGAGAATTATTTTTGATAAAATTCATTCATTATCACATCCAAGTTTTCGAACAACTAGACGTTTAATTCAATCAAAATATTATTGGCCTAATATGCGTAAAGAAATTAACAATTGGACTTCAACTTGTATCAGTTGTCAAAAATCTAAAATTTCGAAACATACAAAATCTATCGTAGAAAAAATTAGTATACCTAATGGGCGATTTGAACATATACATATGGACCTTGTTGGCCCATTACCTATGTCAAGAGAAAATCGTTTCATTTTAACTATAATTGATAGAAATACACGCTGGCCAGAAGCTTATCCAATTAAAGATATTTCTGCTTCTACAATTGCAACAATTTTTGTTCAAAATTATATTCATCGTTTTGGCATTCCACTTAAAATAACTGTAGAACAAGGATCTCAGTTCACATCAAAATTATTCACTGAATTAACTAAATTGATAGGATCACATAAAATTCATACTTCTCCTTATCATCCTCAATCAAATGGAATGATTGAAAGGTTTCACAGAACTTTGAAAACTGCTATTACAGCTTCAGGAGATTCCGTACACTGGTCTGATATTCTTCCTTGGATTTTACTAGGACTTCGTACTTCTATTAAGGAAGATTTGAAATTCTGTCCTGCAGAATTAGTATATGGGCAAACTCTTAGATTACCAGGTGAATTAGTTATTTCAAATAATAATAATAACAATGAAAATGATAATTCAATTGAGATGATTACTAAATTAAGAGAATATTTTTCACATATCAGATCGAAAGTTTTACATCACAATAAAGAATATTCTTTTATTCCAAAAAATTTAAAATCTTGTGAATATGTTTTTCTTAAAGTTATTCACAAATCTAATTTACAACCACCTTATGAAGGACCATTCAAAGTTATATCTAAACATGAAAAAGTGTTTAAAATTCAATATGGAAATAATATTAAAACAGTTTCCACAGATTTACTTAAACCTGCAAATATTATCCACGACTCTACACAAAATACTAATACATTTACACTTTCTAATAACAAAAATAAAATAACATTCAATATTAATTAATATACTTTTTATTGGAGGGGGAGTATATGTAGGAGTTACTTTGTTAAGTAATTACTTTCAATTATTTGTTAAATATTTTATCTTTTATTCTTTGAAATTTATGATTATCAAAAAAGTAAAATTTGTTTTATCAGATTTTCAATTTTCTACAAAATAACATTAACTTTCAATTTATAAATAAAATAAAATAAAATATATGTACAACACAGCGATTATCGTCGGAGATTTAACGATGAGCTGTACGAGCTTTACACAGACATCGACATTGTTCAGCGAATAAAGATCCAGCGGCTGCGTTGTGCATTTTAAATCAAATACATTTAGTCTGTTTTAACTCCTTAAATATTAGTATTTGCTTTGTGCCAGAAAGTTTTTCAGATATCGCTAGCTTAGAGTGCAAACTGTGTAAGTCCATTTTTAAGAAAAAATACGCACCGCGCTAAACAAGTCTGTGACTCTTGTCATATTTCCACTCGTTGTTATGCAGGGATACGCAAATTGTGTAAGTCCAAAAAGCGAAGAAAATTGTGTAAGTCCAAAATATTTACATGAACAGAAATTTTTTTTTCATTTTGAAATTTTTTTATTTTTTGTTTTTTGTCTCTCCTAGAAAGTTTGAAAAAAGGACTTACACAATTTGCACTCTAAGCTAGCGATATAAATAATACAGTCCAATAAATTTGAAATTTATCTTTGCAACAGAGTAATAATCTTGTTTTTCTTTTTACTGAATGTAACGTTTGGTAAACGAAATCTGTTTTATTTTATTTGCACTTAAAGGTTAATGGGTATAGTATAATAAACTAGGTGAAATATGTATGTATATCAATACGTTGCGCGATGTCTTTACTGTGCGATTACTAATATAATTTTCTAATCGAAAGCTAGTGTAGAAAACTAAAAGCCCATTATTAATGTCTATGAAATAAATGCAATCTCATTACAGAACTAAATTAGGTTTCGATTCGAGAATTATAATGTTTCTTTTTTGTTGTTCCACAATACATCGCAATTATAATTTTCTTTATTTGAAGATTAATTTCTCGAGTCGTCCCCTAACGTAAGGGATTTGAGAAAAAGGCCAGTTCTAAAGTCATGCTAAAAATGATATTAAATCTCAATGTTTGTTGGGACAGTGTACCCAATTATGCTAAAAAAAAAATAATAACTTATAGCGTTTTTGATTCTGAACGAAAATGTTGCATTATTACAAGGCAACATTATCAACATGCGCGCTGCGCCCTAAGAAAATTTTGCATTTTTCATGTTATGGCTGAAACAAAAATAATGCAATCCCTTGGTCATATTAAGGGCAGAAAATGTTGCCATGGGACAATCAACCTCAAAAAATGTGTGGAATCTATGTGGAAAAGAACAAAAAAAATTTGACACCCCGATAAAAATGCATAATAAGTGCGACATTTTTGCCAGAATCGAAAACGCCTTTAGTAAATGCATCACTTGCCCACGTTACGTATACGCAATGGCCGACCATGACAAGGCAATCACAAAACAATAGGGAGTGAATTTGTTTGTTGTTGTTAAACTTAGATACTCAATATTTAAATATAAAACAAGCTAAAAATATGCCAGAAAAATACGCTAAATAAAAGTCAGTCACCAAAATTAGTAAACAAATACGAGTATAACGTAATTTCATTATAATAAAATCTACGCGCAGAGCGATTTATCATTCACACAAAGCGTAAAAAATCGACAGGACTTTTGTATAAACCTATGTACATATACAAAAACAAACATATATACAAACATACATATATACAAATATACATACATATATACAAACATACAAATATATATATGTACATTAGAGTGGCCCTTATTTTCGAAAGTCGGAAATTTGCGGGTGTTACCCCCTGATTTGTCCTTGGTTAATAAAAAAATAATATCCTGAAAATTTTGGCCCGATTGAACAACTCTAATCCGTGCCACAGCGAGTTGAAGTTGAAAAATTACCAACATCACTTTTAGTAAGCGCTGCTTTTGGATATGCCGCGATAAATATATGTATGTGCGTAGGTATACCCGAAAACCCAACTCTGAGATGTTAACAAGTTTAAACTTGCATAAAATTAATCAAAATACTTTTATTATTTTACCGTTACAATTGCTTGAGTAACAATAATCGTAGAAGATGTATGTACGTATGTATGTAGATGACACTAAATTTTGGTTCTTACGTATAAAGCAACATAGTACAACAAAAAAGTCAAATATTTTACCTAATACTGATTTCAGACAGAAAATTAATGTAGTACATTACATTTATAATTTAACAATAAATTTTTGTGTTTCACACACACTCAATTAACAAGGAGATGTCAAATTTCATAAAATAATTTGTTGTTATTGACAACAATTTTTGAATAAATAATCCCAGTAAACATTCGGGTCATAAAAGAGTCCGAAAGGAATCCTAAACTGGAGCATTCGCACTTATTATGAGCTCACTTTGGAGTCCGAAATGTATGTATTTGTGTTCTTAAGGTGGTCCCCTGATATGAGCCTAATTTCATACATTTTATGAGTCTGAATATGTAGTAAAACAAAAAAAAAAATATTTTGTTTTTGCATTTTCCTTCCCCTGACCCAATTCTTTTCATCCTCTCTCTCCCTTCATCCCAGATTATTCTCCTCTTCTCTCATTGGTTGCGTTCAGAAGTCGCAACTGTTGAGCAAAACACCGAGCGGAAAGTGATATAATTTGCGCCTTCTGAAAGAGCTGATACAGACAAAAAACAAATTATTATTATAATTGCCTATCCCCAACATAATCGGCAATAGCTTCGCTGCTTTGAAACATTTTTATTACATGCAAAACTTCGTAAATATATGTAGGTATTTATATTTTTGTACATATGTCAAAATCGTAAGCACAACATGTTGTCCGAAGTGAGCATAAAAAATTTATGATGGAAAAAAGTGTCCAAACTCACATCATGTTGTGTTGATCAGAAATACTCAACTACTCAACTTTGCGTTCAGAAGATAAAAACACAACTGTTGCGAAACCGTTGGGATTCTGAACGCAACCATTTTGGAACCTTATTGCTTGCTTTATAGTGTTGTCTCTTGGTATTTTCCTCCGAATTCGAACCTGAAATTCAATACAACGCCATAATATAGTGGAACATTCAACATTATATTGAACTTTAGTGATACTTTTATACCTACTTCCCATTTTTCGATTTACAATTATCATTTAAAAAAACAAGAAAAAAATTATAAAAATTTTTCCTTATAGCTTAAACAGAATCAGCGTCGGACGAATTTTCGTCGGCCGCGGCGTTCTGTCAAATGATTAAAATACACGGCAGTATATGAGAATGAACAGAACGAAAACGCTGGCGAAAATCGCCCGGTGAAAATTCGTCAGAATAGAGACTTATTTCTAATTTGGACGCTATCGCCTGTCAAATAAATTATTTGGAACTTGATAAAAACATGTAATAAAACAAAAATATATGTTTTTTGATGTGGAAAAAATTTAAAATTTGTACAGAAGAGAAGAGTCAATTGAAGAAGGAAACATCGTAATTAAAAAATATGCCTATGGCAATTTCGCATTGATTCTGTTTTACTGGGCGATATTCGCAAAAAAATGTCATCGCCACACCACGCGAAAACATGTCCGGCGATCGGTTCTGTTTAAAGCTTAAGCTCACACATATTTGTGATTCATATCCGACTCCAAATTATGAGTGCTCTGAGAATGTTTGCTGGGATAATAAATTCATGCCAAAACTAATTGACGGTTGACACTGAAAATTTCAAAATTAAAAAAACGAACTTACCTCCCAGAGTTGTATTGGATTTTTATTCGATTAAAAATTCAATTAATTAGTAATGGATCCATTAAGAATTGAACTTCTGTATGGAAAATCGAGCTTCACTATTGACTTATGGTGTTTTCTTTTCTACCAAAAAATGTTGCCCTCCTATATCCCAATTATCGAATTACGTATCCTGACTTTCTATAAAGTGGCTGAATTTGTAGATAAGGGTGCCCTATTAGTTAGTTAGAGGTCAATATTTGGTGAAAGGACCTGACAAACTTACAAAATGGCTAAGAAAATCAAACAGGGCAACATTATTTCGAGAAAAGAAAACGCCATTAATGAAGAAAATGTGGATAATTACTCCATTAACCGCCTGTGTGAAATCAGTATAAGAGTTATGTATTAATTTAAAATCGTAGTATATATTCTTTTCTTTCAATACAATAATTTTAAAACGTGCAACTGGGGAAGTCAGTTAACTGAAGCACATGCCACACATACATAGGTACCTTTTTAGCATATGTGAGACAAATTAGTTTTTTACGAACATAGCAAAAGTGAGTATCTGTCGGCCTTGGGAAAGTTTGTTTCCATATCATGGTCACTTTACGCGTAGTTAGCGTAACTACCGTTTGAAAATGCTTCACAAATATAATATCGAGACGGTCCAGCGCTATTTATGATACAGTCCTCAATGTCGGTTTTTCATTCATATTCCTCGAGTCATTTTGTAAGAATTTCATCCCAAGAGGCACTTAGAATATTGAAAGTTTCCAATTTTCTTCATTTGCACACCATTTTAGTTGAATTCTGATATAAAAAAAATAGTAGGAAAATTCCCAAGGTCCCTGGACTGTGGTATTTAGGTTCTTTTGTCTGTGGATACCTAGTAAAATTCTATGGCGAACAATTTTCTATAACTATTTAACCCTCTAACGACCTCCGAAATAATATTTTTTGCAGACTTTCTAAAAAGGCGTAAAAGCGACCTCATCGTCCGGGTGTTAGAGGGTTAAAGAAGTCTACAAAGTTACAGCTATTGCAATATTTTGGGTGTTTTACTATGTGGATATTGGTCTTTCATTCTGTGTGACAGTTAGCTTGCTCAAACGTGCAGTTGCAAAGTGTTATAGAAAAAAATACCCAAATTGCCAGCAGCAAACGCTGGTGCAGTGAAATAACTCCCAAATAAAGTAACTCCACAAAAAAAATTAAAAAACTGCAAATAGTTTCATACAAAATAGGGACTTATTTCGTTATGAAAAAACTCGCAATATGTTGGAACTTATTTCATTTCCCTCTTTAGGAGTTATTTAATTCCTTTTATGTGGGAGTTATTTCACTGCCTCGCAAACGCTTTCAATGGACTTTCCAGAGGTTTAAAGTTCTGAATTGTATTTCTTATTTGTGTATGCATGTACGAGAATGTACTATTACACTAATAGAGGGCACTTATTTTTAAAATTTCCCATATAAATATGTATGTACGATTACATGAAAAATATGCATTAAGATTTAAATTTTCTTAAATTGTTTGTATATATATATGAGTAAAGAAGGATCCATGACATTTCAGTACTTCAATATATAGAATATCAGTATATTTTGTTTACAAATAATTTATTTGTGGAGTCTAATTAATAAGAACCTTGTAATCTACTACAATTCAAAAATATTAGAGAATTCGTCCAATATAAACGTCCACCGAACCATATAACCCTGGGTTTATTATTTCAACACATTGTGGCACGGGTTAACGTTGACCAATCGAGCAAATATTAAACGGGGAATATTTTCTTCGCACATGAAACCATTTCAGGGGGTAACGTCTCAAAAAAGTAGAAAAATTTTTTTCCATAGGCGTAAGGGCCACTCTAATGTACATACATATATTATATGTAAATAGTTGTCACAGCACAGTAATAATGACATCAAGCCTTCAACTTATTGCTTCCTTTTTTCCAGGAATGAGAGATAAAAATCTATTTTTTCTTTGTTGCTTGTGCATTTACAGTGAAATGATTTCATTAGCATTACGCTTATTGCGTGGCAAATCCACTACACATGTGACTAACTAACAAACTAAGACGTCATATTAAGAAAACAAGAAATTATAATAGAAAATATTAATAAAAAAATACGAGTACTACAAGCATATTAAAGATTTTTCGTTAGAAATTTAACGTGATTAATTGAGCGTCACGCCAAAGCAAATGTATGTATGTAATAAATACATAAAACGAGGTGGAAAGCGGCGGTGACGATGACGAGGAGGACGATGACGATGCCCACATTGTAATAATATACATTTAAATATATTTATATATACATATGTACACACAAATATATACTTTTCTTCTTCTTTTAAATACTTTTTAGCTTAGTAGGTAATGGCTGTTCTGCTTCAACAAGTGCATGTACATTAGGCAGTCTCGCCTTATAGGCACTAAAAAAAAGCCCAACGTACGCCCTGCTATATAATGTCTTTTTCGAAAATTTTTGGACAAATTTTTTATTTTTTTTTTGGACGCCGCTAGATGTCGCCCAAACATATGTTTTTCATATCCCGTATCTAAAGTCCGATCTCTAAATGTAATACACCAATGTCTTTGGCTTGAAAGCACAGTTTCTACTATAATAATAACTAGTATCGCCGGTGGTCGAAATTCGACCATGCACTTTATTTTTATACTCAGCTGTACTAGTACACAGAGTATTATAATTTTGATTTCATAACGGTGGACTGTAACATAATGAAATAATCGAGATAGATATAGACTTATATATATCAAAATGATCAGGGTGAAAAGAGAAATCGATTGAGCCATGTCCGTCCGTCTGTCCGTCCGTCCGCCCGTCCGTCCGTCCGTCTGTCCGTCCGTCTGTACACACTCTAACTCGCGCAAAAATTGAGATATTTTGATGAAATTTGAAATGCAAGTTGGTATCGAGACTGGGACGGTTGGTATTGAAAATGGGCGAAATCGGACCATGACCACGCCCACTTTTCCTATATAGAAAAAATCGGAAATTTGGTATCTCAGTCACTAATATAGCTGGAGCGATGAAATTTTACCCACGTGTTGAGCTCAGGCCCCTATGAAGAAATTTGATGAAGTTTTGGAAAATGGGCGGTGCCACGCCCACTTATTAAGGGTCAAACATTGAAAGTTTTATATGTCATAACTCAGAAACCGTTGAAGATATATCGATGAAATTTGGTATGCGTAATTTGCTTACCTAGGCAAATGTTTTGACGAAAAATTATCAAAATCGGTTTACGGCCACGCCCACTTTTATATATGGGTATTATAAAGTGACCTAATAAAAACATTTTAAGCGATATCTCTGTCAAATATAAAGATCTATCACTGAAATTTTGTGACATGAGTTCTACAATAGACCGGAAACAAAAAATAAAAAAGTTTGGAAAATGGGCGTGGCACCGCCTCTTTTTATACAAAGGAATCTACGAGCCTATTACTCGACAAATAACTGAGATATTATGACGAAACTTGGTTTATACACTTTTATAACATGTGTTAATAGACACGCAAAAATGTATTGAAATCGGTTTATGACCACGCCTACTTTTTAAAAAAGATATTTCTGGAACACCCTTTTGGAATTTGTAACGTGAAGTCTTTGTAACTAAAAGTCATAGAGGGATGCAATTTTGCACTAACAATAATATTTATATGCTTATTTGGATGATTGATACAAATTTTGAAAATGGGCGTGGCTGCGCCCTGCTTATGCAGCACTCGTGTCATATAAAATACACCCTATATCGAACAAACGCAAACAAACAATGAAAGCATACAGCTGAGTATCTAATGTTCGATTCCACTCGAACTTAGGCTTCCTTACTTGTTTCAACTTTGTATTGGTACAAAAATTAATCCTTTTCGCGGAGATAAGCAACACTTTCCAAATTCCAGTTGTACCGCAACACAGATTCGCCCTTTTGATCACGGTCCGACGCGAAATCATGGTCAAAATCAAGGCAGATCTAGGAAGGTAGGCCCGGTGGTGAATTCAGAAATTTCCCATGTATTTTGTTATTGTAATTGGTAGAGTGTAATGTCAAAATGATATTTCGCCGTGGTTAAAATTTGAATTTTTCAATTCGCCGCCGAGCCTACCTGTTAGATATGCCTTGGTCAAAATTAAAATTACTCAGTGCTCTCCCGCCCTCTCTCATTTTTCGCTTTAATGAAAAAGCAATAGGAGATATTTGGCCGCGTTGATTTTGATCTGAGCGTAAACTGGGCCAATGCATATAAAATAGAGAGAGCGCTTTTAAATTAAAGCGACTCTTCAACTGTGTTAAAGATATCGCTAGCTTAGAGTGCAAACTGTGTAAGTCCACTTTTATGAAAAAGTGTATTTTTATGTAGAACGCTAGAAAAATCAAATACGCACACCGCTAAACAAGTATGTGATACTTGTCACATTTCTAAACGTTGTTATTCAGTGATACGCAAATTGTATAAGTCCAAAAAACGAAGAAAATTGTGTAAGTCCAAAATTTTACATGAACAGAAATTTTTATACTCAGCTGTACTAGTACACAGAGTATTATAGTTTTGATTTCCTAACGGTGGATTGTAACAGAATGAAATAATCGAGATAGATATAGACTTATATATATCAAAATGATCAGGGTGAAAAGAGAAATCGATTGAGCCATGTCCGTCCGTCCGTCCGTCCGTCCGTCCGTCTGTCCGTCTGTCCGTCTGTCTGTCTGTACGCACGATAACTCGCGCAAAAATTGAGATATTTTGATGAAATTTGGAATGCAAGTTGGTATCAAGACAGGAACGGACGGTATTGAAAATGGGCGAAATCGGACCATGACCACGCCCACCTCCCCTATATAGTAAAAATCGGAAATTTTGTATCTCAGTAACTAATAGAGCTGGAGTGATAAAATTTCACCCACGTATTGACCTCAGGCCCTTATGAAGAAATGTGGTGAAATTTTGGAAAATGGGCGGTGCCACGCCCACTTATTAAGGGGCAAACATTGAAAGTTTTATGAGTCATAACTCAGAAACCGTTGAAGGTATATCGATGAAATTTGGTAGGCGTGATATACTTACTTAGACAAATGTTTGGACGAAAAATTGCCAAAATCGGTTGACGACCACGCCCACTTTTATATATGGGTATTATAAAGTGGCCTAATAAAAACATTTTAAGCCATATCTCTGTCAAATATAAAGATATATCATTGAAATTTTATGGCAGGAGTCCAACTATGGACATAAAACAAAAAACACAAAAATTTTGGAAAATGGGCGTGGCACCGCCTCTTTTTAGAAACAGGAATATACGAGATTTCTTAGCCCATAACTCGACAAATAATTTATATATAATGACGAAACTTGGTGTGTACACTTTTGTTACTTGTAGTAATACATGTTCAAAATTTTAGCGAAATCGGTTGACGACCACGCCCACTTTTATATATGGGAACTATAAAGGGGCCTAATGAAAACATTTTAAGCGATATCTCTGTCAAATATAAAGATTTATCATTGAAATTTTATGACAGGAGTCCAGCTATGGACATAAAACAAAAAACACAAAAAGTTTGGAAAATGGGCGTGGCACCGCCTACTTTTAGAAGCAGGAATATACGAGATTTCTTAGCCTATAACTCGACAAATAATTGAGATATTATGAAGAAACTTGGTTTATACACTTTTATAACTTGTGTTAATAGACACGCAAAAATTTATTGAAATCGGTTTATGACCACGCCTACTTTTTAACAAAGATATTTCTGGAACACCCTTTAGGAATTTGTAACGTGACATCTTTGTAACTAGAAGTCATAAAGGAATGAAATTTTACACAAAGTATAATATTCATATGCTTATTTGGATGACTGATAAAAATTTTGAAAATGGGCGTGGCTACGCCCACTTTATGCAGCACTCGCTTTATATAAAGTACCTACACCGTGTTTCCATCAAACGCAAACAAACAATGAAAGCATACAGCTGAGTATCTAATGTTCGATTCCACTCGAACTTAGGCTTCCTTACTTGTTTTTCTTCATTTCGAATTTTTTTTATTTTTTGTTTTTTGTCTCTCCTACAAAGTTTGAAAAAAGGACTTACACAATTTGCACTCTAAGCTAGCGATATTTGTAAACACGTTTACGATATCTATTTCTCTTAACTAAACATTTTATTTATTAATTATAAACAAATTAAATAATTTATAGAAAAAATTATATGCCTATGCACTGCTCCTGACTCATACGAACACATCCATATCAATTTTATGTGGATATGAGTATGTTAAATGTGCTAAACAGCCTGGCAATTCTTTGTATGGAAAAAATGTTAGCCTATTAATATATAGATAATACTAATTGGGTGGACCTATAGTTTTATGCCGGCTCCGAACGGCGAATGCATTTTTTGTGAGAAGCTTTTTCATTGCAGAAATACACTCAGAGGGTATGCCGCCCACTGCCGAGAGGTGACCGCTGTTTCTAAAAACCCAATAACTGGGTTTTAATTAATTGGAAAAATTTTTTTTGGTGTTTGTCCGAACTGAGGGTTGAACCCGAGACCTCTGGCATAGCAGGCGAGCACTCTACCGAAACCGAATTCGGAAAAATATTTGGCAAAGTATTCGGGAAAATATTCGGAAAAGTGTTCGGGTTCGGTTTCGAATTCGAATTTGCGAAAGTATCCGGAAAAATATTTGGTTAAGTATTCAGAAAAGTATTCGGAAAAATATTCGGAAAAGTATTCGGTGAAGTATTCGGGTTCGGTTGCGGATTCGGGAAACTATTCGGAAAAATATTCGGAAAAATATTCGCTTTAGATTCGAGAAAATATTCGATTCGGATTCAGGAAAGTATTTGAAAAAATAGAAAAGCAACATTCACCTGTGTGACTAGCAAGAATAACACTGCTCTACAGCCAAAAAATACTCTGAACGCGACCATCCTTTCTATATGTAAAATCGGTCGCTGATTCCGAAAATCGGGTTCATTTTTAATTCTATGGGAAGGTTTTTGAGATATCGGCAATTTGCCGTTATTTGGCCGATGGTTCCACTTAATCCTGTATATCTCTTTAACACAGTGAGTTATCATCCTTGGGGTGACACCAAACGAAAGAAAATTAAATTTACTTTTCACGGCTCCTATAACATTTTTCTCTAGCTCTTACAGTTTCTGAAATATTGACGATTCAATTTTAATTTTTTCGATTTTTTACAATTTTTTGAAGAAAAAATTGACTTTGTCAGGCAATATCTTTAAAACCAATGTTTTCACCTTCGGTTTTACTCCTTTGCGTGAAGCTCCATTCTATTACCAAAAAAATAAGCTATCAACGATGAAAATCCATTGTAAAATAGAAAAGTTATAGGCGATCAAGTAAATACAGCCAGGTCGCGCAATGCCTCTGCACGCGTACATTCTATGCATATTGTACCAATACCTACACATCTGCAGTAGCAGCACATTGGCAGCGCAGTAGATACAAGCCCATTTACGGGTATAACATGCATAGAATATACCCGTGCAGAGGCATTGCGTATTTGGCTGTATTTACTTGATCGTCTATAACTTTTCCATTTTACAATGGATTTTCTTCGTTGATAGCTTTCCTTTTTCCCAATAGAATGGAGCTTCACGTAAAAGAGTAAAACCGAAGGTGAAGACATTGGTTTTAAAGATATTGTCTGACAAAGTCAATTTTTTCTTCAAAAAATCGTAAAAAATCGAAAAAATTCAAATTTAATCGTCAATATTTCAGAAACTATACAAGTTAGAGAAAAACTAACTAACTCACTGTGTTAAAGAGATATACTGGATTAAGTGGACCCGTTGGCCAAATAACGGTAAATTGCCTATATCTCAAAAACCTTCCCATAGAATTAAAAATGAAGCCGATTTTCGGAATCAGCGACCGATTTTACATATATATAGGATAGTCACGTCCAAAGTACAGACAAAAAATTTCATTTTGTGATCCAGTGTAATTGAATAACGTGAATAAAAATGTATTCCTTATTCAAAGTTATTCTGCTGAAGAATAAACATTTATTCATTATTCAAAATTTTTGGAATGAAGAATAAAAATCTATTTTTTATTTGAATAGAAATTCATTCAAAAACGCTCATCTCTGTTATAAACCGTCCTTCTTTTAAGCCAAAGACATGGGTGTATTAAATTAAAATTAAAATTGCGGAAATGTTTTCCAAAAAGACATCATAAGTGGGGTGAACTTTATTTTTTTGCAATACGGTCTAATGTACATAGTACTTATAATACTTTAAATCATAAACTGACACAACTCAAAATTTTTGGAAACCGGTCTTTTATCATAAACCGGTACACAGAAAATATCCCTATAGATTGGCAAAAAAAAAATGTTTCAATCGGTGTGTTTTTTCAATGAAAAATAACCATTATACGTGGCCTTTTCCGATATGATTGCTTATAAAGAAAAAAGTTTTTTTTTGGTTCTGCTGAAAATTTTTGAATTTTGAGTTGTGTCACTTTATGATTTAGTGTGCAATATATGTATAACAACTACACACCTCATTAAAGGGACAATTTTATATTGCTGTCTTGTTCGCTTTTATTTTTATTATTTTGTTTTTATTACTTTTTTAATTATGTTAAGTAAATGTAGTACGTGCACTTTTATGGCTAAATAAATATATTTTCGTTTTACTGCCTATCCAAATATGCACATACATACATACATACATACAATTATGCCACAATTTATCCCAAAAAAAAAAAAAATCCATTTGTTGCCTAATGAAGCACACAACGTAAGAAACAACAACAACAGTCAAACACCGAAAAAATTGTTTTTGTTTTCGTTTTCTTTTTTCTTTCCCCTGACACATTGTCCATAGATTTTTATGCCTTTTTAAGCTTTCCAAATTACTCTCATTTACTACTTTTCTTACTTCACCTCCGCACTCTTTACTGTTCACATTGTTGTACCTTTTGCTGCTCCTCTTCTGCGCGTATTTCGCCACGCTTTATTGCCTCACCTCCCACACATTTTTAACACTCTCTTAGGCATTGCGCCACTCATTACAGCTCATTTGACTTGTTGTTGCTTGCTGGCGGGGGCCAAGCAAAAAATAAATCAAGCAGCGCCGCCCTAAATGTTTACACCTTTTGCTGACTTTTGGTAGTTTTTTTTGGGTTTTCTGTTTGTCGTTTTTCGTTTTTTCTTCTTCGTTTTCATCAATTTTTATTTTTTGCTTGGCTGTGCCTCTCTTTGTGGCCTGACTGCTGCTGCTGCCTTTTAAAAGCCTTCTTCCGTGGCTTTTGACGCCTTTCCACTTTCATGCCTTTTGTGCGCTGGTGTGTTGTCCTCATTAGGGTTGCCAGATATAATATAATACAATGGCACTATTATAACTCTGACGAGTTTTATGGCCAAGCTTCTCTCCCAATCCGAGGTGTGCTCCTTTTTCTTTTTCCTACTAATTGGGTGGACCTACAGTTTTATGCCGGCTCCGAACGGCGAATGCATTTTTTGTGAGAAGCTTTTTCATGGCAGAAATACACTCGGAGAGTATGCCGCCCACTGCCGAGAGGTGACCGCTGCTCTTAAAAGACCCAATAATTGGATTTTTACTAATTAGAAAAATTGTTTTGGTGTTTGGCTCGGCCCGTGGTTTGAACCCGAGACCTCTGGCTTAGCAGGCGAGCACTCTACCCACTGCACCACAGCGGTTGCCAGATACCTTTCCCGAAAAAATCAGTACATTGCCTTCCAAACAAAAAAAAAAATATGCAGAGAAATCGGTCTTTATTACTGGCATTTTGTTTTTGTTTCCGTATTGTTAACTGTCAATCAAGTTTCTATGACATTTAATGTTCGCGTTGCTTCCTCCTTCCTAATTGTTTCATGGTTCTGTCGTGGTTATGCTTACGAGCAAAACACCGATGAAATTCGGACACATTTTCGTCATCGGTGAGAGGTGGTTACGCTTAAATCGATGATTAGAGCGCACATACACAACATAACACGTTACTACCACGAAACCTCGGCGTTCTGGGTGCATGTTTCACCCAGCAAATTTAATCGATGTGACAGTCCGAAAATTCTTCCCACTCGTCGGAGTGCACAACAACAATTACACGTTGACCATCGAGTATTGTCGTAAGCATAACCACGGCATTACAAACATCAAATGAAAACAGTTGGAAAATTAAAAACGCTGCAGGGTGATAAAAATGAACCTTTTTAGTGTCGGCTAAAAATCAGTACAAATCAGTACAAAATGCCAATAATCAGTAAGGAGCACGAAAAATCAGTATTGTACTGATCAAATCAGTACGTCTGGCAACCCTATCCTCCATGTCGTTTATGCCTCCCTTGTCCTTAAATTAACATTCTCATTTCTTGACTAATTTTAGGCATTTAATGGAATGTGTGTATTCACACCATAACCACCCAGCAAAAAATCTACTCCTTATTTAAGAATTATTACAGAAGATTTTAAGTCTTAGGAAATAAGGCCCGGAAATTTTAAGCGAAGCTAAGTTGTATCTGCAAAGGCTTAAACTAAGGCTAATTTTCCTGTGCTGATGTCCTCAGGCCTTATTAATAAGGTATTTTTTGGTTTAGCTGCATAATTCAAATTTTTTTCGCAATTTAAACGTTGCGGCAATTTAATAATGAAAAATATATTCTGCT
This sequence comes from Urophora cardui, assembly GCA_960531455.1. NCBI lineage: Eukaryota > Metazoa > Arthropoda > Insecta > Diptera > Tephritidae > Urophora > Urophora cardui. Next base: position 28,617,220 of record OY482670.1, on the reverse strand, counting down.
AGGGTTGAAACGTTATTATTCCTACCTTTATATGGGACATTCCAGCCAAAAGAGGAAAACGACATAAAATTTAAAATGCTACTAATCATTCCTATTTATTCAGTTACCTGTAACTGAATGTGTATATTTTCCTAATCTGGTAACAGAAATATAGAAAAATATGTATAAACCCAAAATTTGTGTCCACAGAATTTTGACTTCACACCTAACTATTTTGCGGAGTCACAGGTTTAAATATTTGAAAATAGTTAATTGAATTTGAATATATAAAATATTTTTATAGAATATGGTAGTATGCAATGTGTTTTTTCGACCATATACAAATTGTAGATGAAAGTTGAATAGTTGAACTAAAATTCGTATTCGTGCTCATAAAGGTGCAACAAAGAGATTTTTCGGTGTCCCAGGAGTCACACTCATTTACTGAGTAGTTACAAAGCTATTTGTTATTATATAGCCAATCCTTTTAATGCATTTGTTGTATTGGAGATTTATCGATGTCGATAAATATATTTCATAGCAATTTATGTCCCGATGTCAGTTTTATAATTCAAAGTTGACTAAGCTCTGGAGTCAAATGTCCCAGGAGTCACGATGGAATGTCCCATATAAGTATGTTTATGTACATTTTTTATATTGTAATGAATATGGAGTACAAAGTATTTATATACATATATGTATATTTACATATATTTTAGATTTCCAAATTACTATTTAAGAACTTCTGGTTGAGATACTTGTCACTTCTGCAAGTGCTGTGAAGCTCTTCCATTAAATTCACAGCACTTTCAGCCACAACATTTTTATCTACGAGGCACATCAAGCACAGAGCATTACTTTACCCATTAAGTGGTGAAAGATTTTAGTGCTTTAGTGCAATTCAATTCAGCGATAGCGGCATGGAAGTCATCGCATATGACCTCCGAATAATGCTGATTTGAAAACCTTACCTTTGCCCATTTAGTTGCAATAAAATCGCAAGTAAATTTGAGCTGAGTTCTCCAATTCCGTAAGAGAAAAAGTGAAGCAAAGTAAAATAGTTCAAAGTAGTTTTTTTATTTAAATTATTAAATTATTCAATTTAAAGAGTTATATTTACTAATAGAACTCCTTTGTCTCTTCTATATCCTTTTTGATTCCCGTATGAATTTTACACATTTTGTGCCAAATGAAGATTCATATCCTAGCATAAGAAAATTTAAAATTTTACTAAACTAAAATGCATTTATTACACATACAGAAGATTCATATCCTAGCATAAGAAAATTTAAAATTTTACTAAACTAAAATGCATTTATTACACATACAGAACGTTTTTCGGTTGAAAATGGTAGGAAGAAGCGATTTCGGTTAGCTTTGGCACTTTTTGAGTTTTGACCTGCAATAAAGACTCTGTAAAAGAAATTCGATTTTGCGGGGGAGGGTTTTTAAAGGCGAAAAATATAACATCAGAAATGTAATAAGTAGCAGAAAGCTCATCGTTTGCAACCACAGGAAAATTAAAATTCAAAAAAAGTGTAAAGAATCATAACCCTAATGTAAATATAGTATGTACATATCGGAATGAGATAAGCGTGTGCATTTCAGTTGAAAATGGACTGAGATGACAATACACAATTTTTGCTCATAAAACTCAATTCCCTTTCTCTCTCTTTAACTCTCCGTCAGACACTTATTTCGATTGTCACATTCGGTACACTTGGGTCTGGCTGGACCCACATACAAATTGTATGAAAATGAAAGTGTGCGTGCGTGTGATGTTGAAAAACTTCCAAAGTATGCAATCGATTTTTACGAAATTTTCACAGTGGGTTCAAGTGGTCACTCCGCATAAGATGTGGTTTGAAAAAGTTGCCGGTTCCCGGAATTTTGGCCTAAATGTGGACCCGAATGGCCCCGGAATGTACTTGGGCAATATTGGTATCAAATGAAAGGTGCTAATCAGGGCTTGAATATAGGTTATTTTTAATGAGATATCTATGCTGGGTCAAAACGTGTATTCGCTAACCTCGGAATATTTGTAAGCGATACGAGTAGTAATACATAGAGATAGGAATAGTTACATAGATAGATGGAGGCATGTTTGTCGTACCGAAATGGCCTCGGAATGTTGTAGTGAATTTACGCGTAAATATAGGAATTTTGTGTGGCCGCTGTGGTGCAGTGGGTAGAGTGCTCGCCTGCTATGCCAGAGGTCTCGGGTTCAAACCACGGTCCGAGCCAAACACCAAAACAATTTTTCTAATTAGTAAAAATCCAATTATTGGGTTTTTTAAGAGCAGCGGTCACCTCTCGGCAGTGGGCGGCATACCCTCCGAGTGTATTTCTGCCATGAAAAAGCTTCTCACAAAAAATGCATTCGCCGTTCGGAGCCGGCATAAAACTGTAGGTCCACCCAATTAGTAGGAAAAACAAATAGGAGCACACCTCGAATTGGGAGAGAAGCTCGGCCATAAAACTCGTCAGAGTTATAATAGCGCCATTGTATTATATTATATTATTATATTATAGGAATTTTGTACAGAATTTCTGAATGTTAGCTTATTTATATTATTATATTCAAACGTTTATTAAGCTTTTTCAACTTCCTCAGCAGCCCCCTTACGTCCCAAATCATTAGCTAATGCAGCTGCTAGCCGTTCATAAAATTCACTATCAAAGCTCCTTCTATGTGGTCTAAAATTGCATATCAAATCAATTTCATCACTCAAAATTTTCTTGGTAAAAATAATAAAAATAAAAAAATAATGTGTATTTTATGAATTATATTTGCACTTAATTTATCAAATAACCACAAAATCAGAACTAAAAAATATAAACTAAAAGGCAAATATCTATTGCCCCGATAATTCATAAATTTAAAAGAAAGATATGCAAACGATTCCACTCCTTCATATTAAGTAAACAATATAGGAATACTAGGGTATACCCGTCCCGCTTCGCTGCGCTGAACCCTCCCTCTGTCTACATATAGGTACATATGACTAGTATCTCTACCTCTAAAAAAACATTTGGGGCCCTCGGATCCACGTTTTCATCTATATCTTGTGAACCAGGTTAGAAAACCCAATAAAAATAACTCTATTTTCAAGCTCAGATTATTACCTTTCATTTGACACCAATATTGACCAAGTACATTCCGGGGCCATTTGGGTCCACATTTGGGCCGAAATTCCGGGAAGTGTCCAATTTTTCAAACCACATCTTATGTGAAGAGACCACATGCACCCACTGTGAAAATTTCATAAAAATCTATAGGATACTTGGAAGTTCTTAAGCAAAACCCGTACACACACTTTCATTTCCATACAATTTGTATGAGGGTGCAGCCAGACCCAAGTGTACCGAATGTGATGTATTAGTCAACATATCGGTATAACTAGCTTAGTATATGAGATATCAACGTACTTTTTTTTACGGGTTTGTAGAAAATTAAATTTTAGTAAGCTACCTGAAATTTCAAGCATCTAGCTCAATTTATAGTACTCTTTTTCGTAGTTTGAAAATGAAAAAGGTCTGGCGGGAACCAAGTGTCAGACGGAGGGTTAAGATATGTTAAAATTAAGTATTAAAATATTTGGAGCAACGAGAATGGGTGCAAGTAGCAAGCAGCGCTGCCAGCGTATTTCAGTTTAACAACTTAGCTTCAGCTTAGGCTTATGAGGCTGTTTGCTGGGCATATCTATAAACAAACGTGTATGGGTGTATGTGTGTGGCTGTGTTTGTCCTTGGCCATCTAACTGTGTGTCGTTGAACCATATACATAAGCTGAGCGCTGGTTATTATTAAATTAACCGGTAAATTAGGAAATGCCCATGCAACAGCGCAATCAAATGACCCGTTTTTTTACTCACAACGTGCATTTTATATGCCAATGTACGTATGTATGTATGTCTTGTATATATTCAAACATTTTTCCACATCACCTGCCAACATAAACCGCCAAAATGTCGTTCACTTATTTTGCTTTTAGCTTTTCAACTTTTAATTATTTGCCTTGGTTGTGGTGAACAATTGAAAATTAAAAATCGTCACATCCGCCACCGCAACCAAAACCACAACCGCAGCGCCTAAAGCGATGACTGACTTTTGAATTTATTTCTTTTTTTTTTCGGCTCGCGGTTGAGGCGATAATTTGTTATTTTGTGGCTTTTCAACTGCGATTTCATTCTTAACCTATAATTAAATGCGTTGGTTTTGATTGCGGTTGCGATATTAATTTAAATTTTTGATTTAATTTGTGTGAAAAAATCGCAAAAAAGCAGAAAGGAGTGTGATAGCAAGTATAATTAGCTGGTGACATCTGGTTTTGCTTTTAATGTAATGTTGTTGTTGTTGTTGTTGTAGACACCAGGACACTCCCCGAAGGTTTTGGGGAGTGTAGGGTATGTGACAGTCTTTTGCCGGATAAATCCGGTACGTACGCTCGGTTACTGGCCCTTCTGGCACCAGCTCGACTATCGTGCGAACGACTTTTTGGCCATAATCAATCTGCTAGACCGATAGATTTTAGTCGCCTCTTACGAAAGGCATTCCTTATCACGGATATATTCTAAGCCCCCTAACCCGCTGGGTGCTTGGAATGGAATGCAATGGAATTGTGGTAGGCCGGGAAAAACTATGGCTTTACCAAGCACTCTGGCACATTTGGCCATTACAGTTAAGGCATTTAGAAAGGATCCGGATTTAGGGGAAAAGCTGGAATAGTGGAATCAGAATTCCGCTGCAATTTTCCCAGATTTTTTTTAATAAAACTGAAAAGTGTGTCGAGTGGTAGAATTGTCCATCCGCAATGTTAGTCTAGTGAAAGTCGGACAGGTGCAAAGAAAATGCGTTGCGCTCTCCTCCAGATAGGATAGCTCTCGATGATGCCTATGGTGAACATGTGTCGCCCGCATGGATTGTGTACAATTCGTGCCTTCAATACAGCCTGGCTGTCATTGCAGATACAAATTTAGTACCCGCGTCACCTCTCACCGCTTATCCATAATGCTGCCATATATGAAATAAATCTCTTCTTGAAAAACCGTCGCCATTATACCTAAAGCGTAATGGCAGCTGAAGTCGGCCAACAGGTGCCAGCCGGATCCAGTACCATCCCAGCAAACACAGTCTCTAACGTTAGAAATTTTGTCGAGATTACCTTAGACAACTAATGTTTCATGTTAATGTTAATGTTACTAACCTCATCAGATGAGAACGGCTGGGCCGATTTCTGTAAAATTTTTTGTCAGTTGTTCGTATTCTCGAGGAGATGGTTCGTACGCAAGAAAATTTTGGAAAATCCCTCCGGAAAAGTCCGAAAATTGGAAAAATCGGTGTGTATGTGTGTATGTGTGCATCTGTGGATGTGTGTCCTTTATAAACTCCCAAAGTAACCAACCGTTCTTTATGAAATTTTCACAGTGGATTCATGTGGTGTTAGTGCACATAGTAGGGTATATAGAATTTCGAAAAAAGGAAGCTTCCCGGAATACAGGCCTAAATGAGGACCCAGATCGATCCAGCAAGTCTTCGAGCAATATTGGTATCAAATGAAAGAAGTTGAACAGGCCTTCAACATAAAGTTATTTTCATTGCGATACCTAGGCCGGGTTCCCAGATATGGGTTAAAACGTGGGACCGAGTGACCCTGGAAAGTTTCTGAGCGATATTGGTATCAAATGAAAGCTGTTGAGCAGGACTTCAAAAAAGAGCTTTTTAAATAGTGATTCCTAGGCCGGGTTCCAAGATTTGGGTCAAAGCGTGGACTCGGATAACCCCTGAATGTTTTCGAGCAATATTGGTAGCAAATGAAAAGCGTTGAGCAGGCTTCCACATACATACAGTTATTGTCATTGTGATTTCTAAGGCTGTTTCCCAGAGATGGCTAAAGTAGTAGGCCCGAATGGTGATGGACGGTCCCGGTAAGGTAAAGGTAGATAGGTATAGGGTTAGGGATAGGGTTAGGGATAGGGATAGGGATAGGGATAGGGATAGGGATAGGGATAGGGATAGGGATAGGGATAGGTATAGGGATAGGAATAGGAATAGGAATAGGAATAGGAATAGGAATAGGGATAGGGATAGGGATAGGGATAGGGATAGGGATAGTGATAGGGATAGGGATAGGGATAAGGATAGGGATAGGGATAGGGATAGGGATAGGGATAGGGATAGGGATAGGGATAGGGATAGGGATAGGGATAGGGATAGGGATAGGGATAGGGATAGGGATAGGGATAGAGATAGGGATAGGGATAGGGATAGGGATAGGGATAGGGATAGGGATAGGGCTAGGGATAGGGATAGGGATAGGGATAGGGATAGGGATAGGGATATGGATAGGGATAGTGATAGGGATAGGGATAGGGATAGGGATAGGGATAGGGATAGGGATAGGGATAGGGATAGGGATAGGGATAGGGATAGGGATAGGGATAGGGATAGGGATAGGGATAGGGATAGGGATAGGGATAGGGATAGGGATAGTGATAGAGATAGAGATAGAGATAGTGATAGAGATAGAGATAGAGATAGAGATAGAGATAGAGATAGAGATAGAGATAGAGATAGAGATAGAGATAGAGATAGAGATAGAGATAGAGATAGAGATAGAGATAGAGATAGAGATAGAGATAGAGATAGAGATAGAGATAGAGACAGAGATAGAGATAGAGATAGAGATAGAGATAGAGATAGAGATAGAGATAGAGATAGAGATAGAGATAGAGATAGAGATAGAGATAGAGATAGAGATAGAGATAGAGATAGAGATAGAGATAGAGATAGAGATAGAGATAGAGATAGAGATAGAGATAGAGATAGAGATAGAGATAGAGATAGAGATAGAGATAGAGATAGAGATAGAGATAGAGATAGAGACAGAGATAGAGATAGAGATAGAGATAGAGATAGAGATAGAGATAGAGATAGAGATAGAGATAGAGATAGAGATAGAGATAGAGATAGAGATAGAGATAGAGATAGGGATAGGGATAGTGATAGGGATGGGGTATTGGGATAGGGATAGGGATAGGGATAGGGATGGGGATAGGGATAGGGATGGTGATAGGGATAAAGATTGAGATTGAGATTAAGATTGATATTGAGACCGAAATAGAGATAGGGATTGAGATAGGGATCAGGGGAAGTATGTTTGTCTCGGCGAATATAACTATAACTTTTATTCAGAGAATAGACAAGAAATGGTTAGCAATACGGTAATCAAAGACTTTTCTTTAGGCTTCATAGGAATAAATTTTAGCAGAACAACGTCTGCCGGGTCATCTAGTTCTCTATATATTCTCAAATCGATAACTAGGGTTGAAAACTACACTAGAATTCAAGGGCGTAGCTAGGATAGGCAAGCACATCAAATATTTAAAGTAGTCAAACATCAATCTGTTTACGACTAAAATCAAGTGTTGCTGTTCCACTCTTAAATGTCAAAAATAATACTAATTTTCAGCGTTACCAGTTTGGTTACTTTTTACCAAAATTGGTTACAATTTTTTCGTTTGGTTACGTGGTTACTTTCGGCCGATTTTTGTTACTTTCAAGGTCCATGTATTGAGCACACCATGGTTACATTCAATTCTTAAGAATAGTTACGCTTTTAATTTTTCCAAACTGTAAAATATTTGTTATCCAAATTGTTTTGTTGTATTTTTGTTTATCAAATTACAAATAATTTATTGTTGGGGGCAAATGGAAAAAATTCAAACACTATTTCCAGCGAATGTTGAGTGTATAGCTGTTTCACGAAAATTAATAAGGTGAAAGTGGGAAAAATTCAACAGCTTTCACAGAGTCTCAGTGGTCGAGCGTGTAAAAGCATTCGCACATTGCGGCTGAAGATGGAATGTATCACGGGTTCGATCCACTTCCGAAAAGGGAGCTAATGATCGAAAATGTTTTTTTGTGAAATAGATGTACTCAACCTTCGCTGGAAATAGCTGTTGAAAATTTTCCATTTACCCCCAACAATAAAAAATTAAATTAAATAATTTTCGTGCTAAGCACTAAAATGCTTTTAAGTTCGAATAATTTATTTGACAGGAGCCAGCGCCACATTAGAAATAAATTTATTCTGGTGAATTTTCGTCGGGCGATTTTCGTTAGCTTTTTGGTTCTGTTCATTCTCATATCTGGCCGTGTTTTAAATGTTGATAGAACGCTACGGCCGGGCGATATTTCGCACGACGTTGGATCTGTTTAAGGCTTAAAGATGTAAAACAATTGATAATTTTAGTTTTTGTTAACCCTATATATTGTTCTGCTTTCAAATCAGTAGCCCTAACGTTAATAGGACATATGCCTATATTTTTAATTTACTTTGGTTTTTGGTTTCTAGTTTTGATTACTTTTATTTTGTATTTTGGTAAATTTAAAATTTTTTAAGTGGCTGCTAATTTGTGTATGCGACTACAGCAACATTTCTATATAAAAATGACAACAAAAACTGTCAAAAGTTAGGAAAAAAACTACTAAAATACAACTACACTGTTATAAATATTGGAATCTTTTTTAAACTTTGATTTGGTTTGAAAGAAATTTAAAACTTTTTTTAGGTTAAATTTTGAACCTTCGAAAGTTTAAAGGTTTCTTACTCCTTTTTGGTTTAAAATTCAAACTTACAAAAGTTCAAATATTTCAAAGTATTTTTTTTTGGAATAAATTTCATACTTTTTTGGTTTAAATCTTACATTTTTTCTCATTTAAACTTTTAAGGTTTAAATTTTAAACTTTCATTGGTCGTAAAATTTGGTTTCAACAAAAAAATTTTAATTTTTGATTTGAAATTCCAACTTGCTTTTTCGAGAAATGAACAATATAAAAAGCTCATTTAGAGTTATTAGACAATTTGAATGAATGGCTGTGTGGCGTTGGTTGAATGGAGAAACAAACAAACACAAAATAATTATGGAAACAGATAAAATGAAGAAGGAAGAAAAGGAGAAGAAGAGGATAGGAAAAAGGCACAATATGGAAAAGGAGATGTTGTTAGGGGATGTTGGGGTAAGAACAATATGTAGGAAAAGGAGAAAAAAAGGATAGGAAAGAAGATACAATAGGGAAAAGCATGAAGAGGATTTGGGTGCAGACATTTTTTTTTTAATTTAAACCAAAAAAGTGTTTAAATTTTAAACTTTTGAAAGTCTTAAAATAAATTTTAATTTGGAGTAAAATCTAAACCTTAAAAGTTTAAAAATCTTTTAAACTTTTCAAAATTATTCAAGTCGCTCATTTGGTGAAACCCGAAAGTAAATTAGCCCCAAATCTGGGCTAACTTAAGTCAAAGCTTAGTTTTAGCTTTAGTCACGCTGGTGAAACCGGGCCCTAGGTTCTGCTTATCAATGCTAATGCTAAAACATTTAGTGAACTGTAGATACGAATCGAAACAAATCTTATTGTAAATTTCTGTACTATTCTCTGATGCTATTATAATATTAAGCAGTAGCCAGGGGGGGGTACTTGCCCCCCCCTGTCCCTACCTGCCTACGCCCTTTCTATAATTCGATTAGCGAGTGATTAGAGAAGGAGCCAAATCTCACGCCTTTTATCAATTCTCAATATATTTCTGTGATATATTGAATATACATACATATATTGAAATTAGATACTAAAAAATGGTAAAGTTAGTATTACCGTAGTACAATGTTTTCCATTAAAAAGTACAAGAAGTACCTTTAATTTAAATAATAAGACTGAGTTTTGTTTAAATTTCAGTTCTTATAAATGTGGTAAACATATACATGTCAATATATATAATCATATGCATTTTAGGCACATATTGCGTTAATAAAATTTAAACAATGAAAAAATCATGTAAAAGGAGACAAAGCTTTGTTTCTCATTTCAATTGGAAGTATTTGCAAATTCTGATTAGAATCTCATTAGAGAACTACATTAGAATTCGATTCGAGAATTATAATTTTCTCGATTTGAGAATTAGGTACCCTTTTGTTTGAGAACGCTATGATTCTCGATAGATTTTCGAGTCGTCCTCTAACGTTAGAGGTTTGAGAATGCGGCTAGTTCTCGAGTCATTCTCAAATCGATAACTAACCTCAGTGTTTGTTGGGATATTCTGTTTTTGATCCGTCTGTGTAGATGATTTTCTTCGCTCTTCCCAGTAGAGTTTCTGTATCTCTCCATTGATCTCTTGTGGGGGAAAGTCGACAGTGTAACGTCTACGAAAAGATACTTGGGGTACAAGCTTTTCATTTGGCACCAGAAACAAAGGATATTGCTCTGAGAGCCTGTTAAACTATTCCCTGTGCCCCGTGCTCCAATCCGGGTTTTTAGTCGAGCTTAAGTTTAAGCTTAAGTTGCTTAAGAGATCATGTTTTGTTCGCCAAAGAGATGGTGATGATTAAGACGATATTTGTGGACTGACGGCCCATTGTGATACCACATGGAGCTCTTGATTCTTCGCCATGTAGACAGAGATTAAATATCTATGTTCCTGAACCACCTTGTTCACTTGGCATATAGCGTGATATGTCAATTAACTTTATATTTTCAAGCTTCTCCAGACATCCAAAGGAGTGTTCGTGGAGGTAAGCGTACTTGGAGTTAGACAGTGCGTTGGACAAGTGAATAGGTAGTGCTATATGTACGCTTTCTACCTACTCCTCCTGCCTGCAGCTGCATCAGAAACCGTTAGTAAGGCGACTGATGACGCAGTGACCTGTTATTATGCCAATTAGAAGGCCAATGTAGGAATGACTGAGAAGGATCACTGAGCTTGACTTGTCCTCGTCCAGTATGGGCCAGATCTGCCTGGTAAACAAATAATTGGATTCTTCAGCCCATATGGGATTCGCTTGCTTTCTTAAAAAGTAATGTCTTAGCCAGTTTTTGCATGTATCAAGAGGAGAAGTCATCCAGCTGGTAGTCATCGTTGCCTCCAGGTGGGTACCTTCCCATGGCAACTCGTCTGCGGCGCAGTTACCTGTGATGCCGCAATGCTCTGGCACCCATACGACATACCCTCTAGCGAAATTAAAAATACACTTTTTTTCAGACTTTCTAAAGAAGGGTTTAAAATAATGCATTGTGGGATGTATTGTGGAACGATTTTCCGTCATCCCTTTTCAAGTTTGGTTTTTAGACATACCGGTCCAAATAACCTTTTCGTGGTAGAGCTAGAGGTAAAAATGTTCTCGAAAATTTTTTGCCATAAAGATTCACTAGGCGTCTCCTCAGAAAAAATCTTTGAAAAATGAACCTAAGAGCCTCACGAAGCAAGAAACATATCTGTGGTCACAAGCAATAATCGCTTAAGTCGACTTAGGAAGATTTCGAGTTATATATAACACGTTATTCTCCTTTTAAAACTCTACATTTCTGTAAAACCCCCATGCTTATAATTTAATTCAATCAAAAGATATAAATAAAAACATTTAGGCTTAACTTACAATAGAGGTACATTAAACTTGCTATAACAGCCAAAGTAGACGTATATACTTAACCAAATTTCTTCATGACATTTTGTTTTATTTACAAAATTTGATCGTAATATTGTGGATGGCTCACTGATTTTGCGTCCATATTTTTTAATAGACTTTTATGATTTGTTAAGAAACGCTTTCGAATATAAAAATCAATTTATCTCGAAATCATTTTTTAAGACTTAAGCGATTATTGCAAATTGCCACAGATATATTCCTCGGAATGTTTAATGTGTTTTATTTGCGGTTCTACTGAAGCGATCGAAATACTTCTTTTGGAAAACGATTAATGATTTGTGACGACGTTTAACATGCAGGCAAACATAAACTAAGTACTTGGTGGTAGTGCCCACATTGGAGCACATAGTGTTAGTACGAAGGTAATACGTGCGGAGAACTTTCTTTGCAATACGGTCTACTGTATAAAACGTTTAAATCTCAACGCCACGTGGAATGCCTTTCATTGCTAAATTAAATAAAGGAAATCGAAAAACTTCTCTTTGGCATTTAACTATCAAGAATGACAAGCAGAGCAAGACTATAAAAAAGCCAGCAAACGCAAAACAAGCGCCAACGAACAACTGCAAAGCATTTTCATTTCCAATTTAAGTTAAAGAATTAAATGGCTGCTTGAGATAAAATGATAAAAGAAGAACAAAAAAAAAAGAAAAAAACAAAATTCCAAGTCAAACTTTTCTTTTTTTCACGTGCCATCTGTTGCATTTGACAAATACAAATTGCCCCAGTGGAATTGCTTTTTGTAACACGCACGCATTCAGCTTCTTCACTATATAGCATGCAATAAAAGCTCTATGCATGCATACATATATAGATATACATATATACATACATATACCGTAAATACCAACATATCGTTATGTGACTATAAGATCATGGCCATTTCTCATTCAACGAATTGAGGTTGAATTGCAATTGTACCATCGCAATTACAGCAATTTGTTGTTGTTGCTTTTCGGTTGTTAAAGTTTGTGCTTTTGTGCAACTTATGGTCGCGAAATCATGCACATAAAGGGAAACACGTACATACGTGCATACCAGTGGCGGTCCTAGCATAAATTAGCTGGGCTAGCCTATGTATGAAGCATAGCCATTTATGTACTTAATTTCTTTTGCTGTATCCATTATCTGAAAGTCTGATTGCGGTTCCGCATTGACTTTGATTAAATTCAGTTTGCATATTTGATTTGTTGTTTATATTCATACCGTATGAAACTGAATGTATAGAAATTAATTGAGAAAATTGGCGTTTTCGATTCGCCGTCGAACAAGCGAGGTCGGATTAATGTGAAACCATTGTTCAAAATCAGCATTTGCCAAATATCAAAATCAATGTTTTCACCATCACATATTTGATAATTATTTACCAGTGGCGGATTTAAGGGAAAAAGCCCGGTGGGCATGGTAGGTACCTAGGGGGCCCACTTTCCTAGTGAAAAAAATTTACTGTAGTAATCAAAAGTAATTTTAATCATTAATTTTTTTAGATTTCCCAGATAACTAATATTAATAGAATGGTAAACATTGAATTGAATTATGTCATTTTGAATACACGCTTAGCTTTACGTTCAGCAAATAATTCCATTACAGAATCTAAATTGATCGACGTCGCTACTGATCTTTCGATCTACAGAATACAAAAATTGTTCAGTATATCCTCAGCTAACGAAGCTCGGCAATAATCTTTAACAATTTTCAACGAACTCATGACTCGGTCGGCACTAGCTGATCCGATAGAAAAGGTTAAGAATAGTCGAAATAAACTGCAGCATTCAGGAAAACTGTCTGTTTATGCAAATTATGCTGTATAGCTTTCGTTCGTGCATTTGCATGCGGCTGTGAAAAACTGCGGTAATTCTCAGCCGTCTTATGCATTGTTCGAGCTATATAGTATGAAGGAGCAAATCGTACTCGGGATTTTTCACAAACGAAAAAGAGGTTGGCACTCTCGCCCAACTTTGGAGCCGCAATCACGCTCCTCCCCAACTGAATACATTCAAGGGTTGTAAATATGGTATGTATGTGCATATATACATCAAATATATGCACATATGTACATACACACGTACATATGTACACACTCGCATAAAAGATGCTACACCTCCCCGTAGCCACCCCCACTCTACCCAACAAAAGATGCTACATCTCCAAGTAGCCAAACCCACTCCAATTCCCTCCAAGAAAGCAACTCGCCTTCCCCTCTCCCATCAAAGCTTAAACACTGTCCATCATATTATTTGCAACTACAAACTCCAAATACTGTAATGGACTGTCGGCAGTAAAATCCCGATCTTATGTGAAATACATGTCAGTAAAAGCAACCAGCTCATTTTTCAAATCATTAGTGAAAAACTCTGAGTACATCTTTTATAAAGTAATGACTAGACTGCGGATCTTTATGCAAAAAATTTAAAATGATTTATTAAGAGTTATATTGATTCAAAACTATATATTCACATTCCAAAGCGAATTTTCTTGCTCTGTTTTGGATATGCAAAATATATGCAAATTATATGCAGGTTATATGCAAGTTATATGCAAATTAAAACTACACCTTTTTACATCAGATATGGAATTTTAAGTGATATACACAGTAAGTAAATTATAGTTGAATGCAAAAATCATATGTTCTATGCTGAATCTTTTGTTCTATGCAAATATAAAACCCATTAACACCCAAAAACAAACTGCAAATGGGAACTAATTTTTATTATAATAATTTTTAATGTAAAGAGGTAATTTCAGTTGTTGTTAAGACCACAATATACTACAAGTGTTTTCTCCACATTTTCATTGGAAACATTGTGACGCTTATCGGTTAAGATCCGTTTATATGCTGAAAATGAACGCTCAACATCACAAGATGTAACCGGAGCATACTTAAATTCGCTCCAAAATTGACTGGGAATATGTATTCCAGTTTCTAATATTTTGTTGTCACCTGAAAGTATTTTGGCTACTCCTAATTGACTGGGAATATATATTCCAGTTTCTAATATTTTGTTGTCACCTGAAAGTATTTTGGCTACTCCTAATATGACTTCAAAAGCAGGTTCTTTTTGATGTGTAAACATCTTTGCTGTAGCTACGAGTAATTTCGAAAAACAGGTAAAGCTTACGCGCAAACATGTAAATGCGTAACCGAGTAAACATGTAAATGCGTAAACCGTAAATGACCTTGGCATTGTCAGTGGTAGGTAGGTAGCTAGGCATGTACTTACAAATGCTTGCATGCATAGTCGTGCAAATGCAAATATCAGCAACAACAGCAACGAAGCGAAGCGAAGTTGTTGTTGTTTTCTGTAACAATGCGACGAATAGGCAAAATAAAAAGGGCCAACCTGTGTGAACATGTATGGATATGCATCTGAGCAATATTGGTATCAAATGAAAGGTTTTGAGCAGGACTTCGATATGAAGCTCTTTTAATTGTGACCCCTAGGCCGGGTCTCCAGATATGGGTCAAAACGAGGACCCTGATGATCCTTGAATGTTTCTGAGCAAAATTGGTATGAAATGAAGGGTTCTGAGCAGGGATTCTATACGGAGCTCTACTCTTTATGATTCCTATGTCGGGTCCCGAGATATGGGGAAATACGAGGACCTGGATGATCCTTGAATGTTTCTGAGCAATATTGGTATCAAATGAAAGGTGTTGAGCAGGGATACTACATGCATGTATATTCTTTATGATGTCTAGGTCGGGTCCCGAGATATGGGCCAGAATGAGGACCGGATGATCCTTGAATGTTTCTGAGCAATATTGGTATCAAATAAAAGGTGTTGAGCAGGGCTTTCACATAGAGCTCTATTCATTTTATGAGTCCTAGGTCGGGTCCCCAAATATGGGTCAAACAGTGACCCCGGATTAACCCGGAATGTTTCTGAGCAATATTCGTATCAAATGAAAAGTGTTGAGCAGGACTTCTATACGGAGCTCTACTCTTTATGATTCCTAGGCCGGGTCTCCAGATATGGGTCAAACGTGGACTCTGATGATCTTGCATGTTTCTGAGTAATACAAAACAAAAGAAAATAAAAAATCAAAATTTAAAAACCAAAAACCAAAACAAACAAAAACAACAAAATAGTAGCAGTCACAATGACAACAAAAATTACAAAAACTATAGTCGCATTTTAATCCATAGAAAACCAGGAAAAAAGGGAATAAGGAAAAGGGATAAATATCCGATTTCGAAACTGTTTACACATCAATGTTCATGAATACTCGTTATTCACGCTTTCATTTTTTTAAAATAGCTTCAATTTTGACCAAAACTATTTGCCCACATGATCCTGACGTAGCGTCAAGTCCTTCAAAAGCTTCTGTTATTAGGGCCATTGAAGCCATTAGGGGAACTCCGCGAGACTCTGACTTGCGGATTAAAACTGCTAAACCTCAATTATTATGCAAATATGCAAGTTATATGCAAATATGCCAATTATATGCAAATATGCAAGTTATATGCAAATATGCAAGTTATATGCAATATGCAAAATATGCAGAAATAAATATGAAAATTTAGAATATTTTGTTAATAACTTTCATTTTTCTCTTTGGAACCATATCGATATCTCTTTTCCTTAAAAATATGCAATTGCATAAAGATCCGCAGTCTAGTAAAGACACAGTTTTTCAAATCATCCTGATCGAGATTTTTGAAAGTTTCAGGCATCAAAAAACCGAAAACGTCGTATATTTCTTTGAATCCTTCCGCTCTTTCTTGTAGTTCGGTAGTCATTGTGTCCAAATCTTCATAGTACTCCATTCGATGTTTTGCATGAGATTCTAATGCTGAATCGGAAGTCTTCTCATCGAAAATTTTCTGCTGATGTTTCTCCGTTCCAACAATTAAGGATGTGGAATTTTCACATTTATCATCATGCAATTGGTTATTTATATTACATGAAGTATCTGATTTTATTATCAAATAATCACAATTCACTGCTACATGAAACTCACGGTATTTGTTACCTTTAGCTTACAACTGCGGAGTCGAAAACATTTAGGGCCCTTTTTGGCCTATTTTTTGAGGAGGGCCCAGTTGGCAATGTCCCATTTGCCGCCCGTTAAATTCGCTACTGTTATTTATGTTTGCATGTAAGAAATTATATACTGCTTTTATTTGCTACTTTTTTTTAAATTTAACTCTGAAAATAAGCCATTGATTTCTCTTTAGAGAAAGCGAGAAAACAAGCTATGTTATTCGGTTTTGAAGGCCGCAGAAAAGCCCCTATGTGCAACTGTTAAACCATGCTCACTAACGCAGGTTGTGCTGTGATTGACTGTATAAACAAAATACACGTGAATATTGTTGGTGCGCTAACGCGCCATGGCAACTTAAGTAGTAAACAAACTTCAGGTGTAAAAGAACCAGATTTAAAAAAAAAATCGTAAAATGAAATGAACAAAAATATTAGACAAGCCGGGCTTTTCGGCTTGTATGAAGCATCCGCCACTGATATATACACATGTATGTGCATGCACGCATACAGTTACGCAGCAATTGTTATGCTTTGCGTGTGCCCAAACCGTTCATTAACTGCTCGATTCGCATATAAAGTTGGTTGGTTGATTTTACAATGCAATAAAAGGCGTACACATACATACATGCAGTAATTTGTACGTATATATGTATGTATGGATTTATGTGTGGGCAAAAAATTTGGTATGCGAAAAAAAACTGTATTGGTATGTACATGCTACGCGCGATTGCTTGGACATTTTACAATTTTCTTTTGTTGTAGAAAAAAAGAGACGCAAGACTAATTGCATCAAATATTCTAGTTGAAAATTTTAATTTAAAACAGGGCTGTCCAAATGCGATTCACTACCACAATCAAGCAACGACCGAAAAATGAATGTGTGTTGGTGCGCCTACCGTATGCCAAAGTGAAAAATTACTAAAAATAATCAGTCTGCTTGCAGATGTTGAGCGAGAAGGGCCACGTGCGCAAGCTTTGCGAAATTATGAAACAACACAAATATACACGTACATATTTACATTTGTGTACACACGTTATATGCAAGATCTTCGTACTTTTGTTTGTTGTTTGGCATCTGTAATTAGAACAAAAGAATTACCAGCTAGCGACCACTTGCTTTCATGCCAGTCGAAGGCAACTTAATTATTTTTGCTAATCGGCGATCGCCCAGTCCCATCGTAAGCGCTCGTTTACGCTCTTTATTTGTCTGTAGTAGTGACAATCGGTGAGTATACGTACACAAGTGCTTACTCTCATTGCTCACATGAGTCGCATTTGGACAGCTATGATTTAAAAGTAAAAATGTTTTTCTTTGTTGTTTTTTTTTTTAATAAACGAAATCGTATCTGTGTTTTTAAAATTTGTTGCTAATGGAAATTCCCTCACTTGTTTTTTTTTGTCTATGAAGGTTCAGCTCATTTCGATTACCTTGTAGTACACCGCAAAAATACACTTTTATGTGAATAAAGTTAAATTGACACGTACCTTTGTACTTCATACATATGTATGTACATATATTTTATGTGCTTGAAATCACACATTCACACCAAAAATGTATGCATACCCTGCAAAAAAATGTGCGATCAATCCCGAAAGAGATTTGTCCTCGATTGATCTCTTTCGAGAACAATCGGTCCCCGATTGTTCCCGTACGGGTATAAATGTAGACTAATTGTAGACAAATTGTTCCCGTACGGGTATAAATGTAGACTAATTGTAGACAAATTGTTCCCGAACGGGTATAAATGTAGATTAATCGCTTTCATTCCGAACGGGTACAAATCTAGATTCCTTAAATGTAGACATTTTACAAAAATATGCAATGTATTTAAAAAATTGTAGAACAACGAATTGAACACCCTTTTTTAATAACAATTTTAACAAAATGTTGCCTAAAATATCCTATGAAAAAATCCTTTACATTACGCTCATATAATGCACACTCAAAACTTACAATTTTTTAAATTTATTTATTGAGATTTTTTTACAAAAGTAAAACATTATATAATCTTTCTTGAAATATGCATGAACATTTACAATTTTTTAAGGAAAAATCTATATTTGTGCCCGTTCTTGCTGAAAGCGATTTATCTACATTTGTACCCGTTGGGGATAAAAACGATTAATCTACATTCATACCCGTTCGGAATGAAAGCGATTGATCTACATTTGTACCCGTTCGGTATGTTAGTGATTAATCTACATTGGTACCCGTTCGGGCATACAAGTTGAACAATTAGTCTCTTCATAGGACATGCTCGAACAAATGCGATCAATTCACTCCATATAAAGGGATGTAAAATTGTATTAGTCGCATGCTCCCTCGCGATTGATCCCGGACACGTCCCGGATTAATCGCATTTTTTGCAGGGTATATACACATACAAAACCAAAGAACCTGCCACATATAGCACAATGAAGCAAAGTGGCAACACACACACGCAGCAGCAAAGAGGAGTACATAGTTAGTTGCAAGTGGTCAAGCAGAGCGCAACAATGTAAATAAGTAAGTCTATGTAGTGTGATTTTATTATAGAGCGTACTGTTGTTGTTTATGCGTGTTTGTGTGTGTGTGGGTGTCGCAGCAGCTGTGACTGACCAATCGAGTGACTTGAACTCCGTAACACAAAAGGCCAGCTGATGAAAATTTTGTTGCACGTGCGGCATGTAATTACCATTCTATGGTATTCTATGCATTCTATGGCATTCTGTGTATATTAGACCGTATCAAAAAAAAAAGAACGAAAAGAAAATATGTTTCTTTTTTTTGAAATCTACTGAATTCATTTTAGCACTTATTTCGCTAATGATTAACGATTTTTTATGGCATTTAATATGCTTGCACAAAAAGGTACAGCAGGCATGTATATGATGATATATAGATAATAATTAACCCGATGGTGCAATTAGGGTTAATGAGCTGTCGTAGGAAAAATCAAAAATATTGATGTTTCAAACTTTAAGATGCGACTTTAATTCTCGAAAATATGAAGGAAAATTTACATCTAATGTGATCTAAATGTTTTTTGAAATACTATCTTCTTATCGGACCGTCCAGAGTGGTCCAAAAAATTTTTTGTTTTCAGTGGTCTTTTCGGCTCTTTGTATAAAGATTTTGTCTGAAGAGACCTCTATTGAAATTTTATGGCGAATAATTTTCTGGACAATTTTAAGTCTCTTTCGACCCGTTAGAATACTATTTTTTGCGACTTTCCTAACAAAGCAATCAAAACGAACTCTTCGTGTTGGTGTTAGCGGGTTGAAGTATTCTACGATTTTTAAAGCCTGTGCAATTTTACCATATGTTTCCTAACAACACATTTCTATACGATATGTATCTTAACCATTTTTTTAGTTTATTTAAAAAAACACTCTGATAAAATTTCGCAAATTTAAAATGGCAATGAAGAAAAAGTTGGACTTCAGGCAGCGAAACGATTTGCGGGTTTTACTATATGGATAGTGGTCCCTCATTCTGTGTGGGAATTTTTCAGCCCTCAGACAACAACCCTCAATTTATGTCACAGTGTAATAAGCTTGACAGACGGCAGCGATAATCCCGATTACCACAACAATTAATTAGATTCAAATTTTACCCTGACAGACGGCAAGTATTGCGGATTAACAAAACAGCTGAAGTAAGGTAGCCGCAGCGGCGAATAGAAAAACTTCTTTTTTTTTATTTCCAAAGGTAGAGTGTAATGTCAAAATCAAAGCGAATTCACATCATGATCAATAGGAATGGGCGAGTTCCAAACGAATTCAGAATTCAGCCAAGGCGAAATATCATTTTGACACTACACTCTACCAATTACAATAACAAAATACGTTTGAAATTTCTGAATTTGCCTATGCGCCTAACTTCCTAGATCTGCTTTGGATTCTTCTTTTCTTCACTTTCATGCACAATAGAGATTTTTTGCCAAAGATGTTATTAGAAAATGCCCTAATCCGCTAAAATTTTGAGGACTAACTCAAGAGATAATCCGGATTACCTCCAGTTAATTTTCAAGTTAATTCAGAATCAGCTAGATATTCCGGATTATCGCTGCCTTCTGTCAGTGATATTATACGAATAACATCGCAATTTTTTTATGCCAGACGGTCTAATGTACATATGCATTTCTATTATCGCTTTTGAAAATCACAGGCATTCCTATGCGCATTTATTGCACAACATGCCCATACATACAAATCGACATACATACATATGAGTACAATAATCAACCATTTGTGTCCTGCTGTGGCATGACAATTATTATTATTGTCGCATATACTGCCAGAATCGCATGATATGAGCAACACGACAATTGTAAATACATACATATATGCATGTCCAAGTACTGGCGAACTAATTGAGGTTTTTGCTACTGCATTTGCTGAAGATTTGTACAGATGCCCATAAATGCGGCTTATTGCTGTTCATATGGTTATGCTCTTCGTCGGCTAGTGGACACTAGTCAATAGTTAGAAATCAGTGAATGAACTGGAGTGCATAAATGGCACAGGAATGGGGAAGGAGCGGCAGTGGCAGATGTGCTTGGTAATGGTTATAGCGAATGAGTAGAACACGTGTAGGAAACGAATGAAGTTGTTTACTAAATATTTATAATTGTAAAGGCAATTAAAGTTATGCTGGAAATTTTTGTCAGTATGAAATCGGAAACTAATAAAGCCTACAGACAATCGAATATACATTGAGGCTTATGTATATGCCCTCCAAAAATTGTACGGCATATTTGAAGCTTTCAGTTGATCATAAGGCTGATAAAATAATGCCTGAAGTTTCTAAGAAACGTCAGTTCTATGAACAGTCTTTTTTGTGTTGATGCCATCAGCCTATAAGGAATGCTCTCGCTCTCTGAGAGCAAACCTTCGCTCTAATCTCCACATAACGCGTTTCGCTCTTTTTATCTGCATTCGCTCTCTCAATCTTCGTTCGACCACGAAACAAGTGCCGAAACTCGCTAATTTCCATACGAATTTCTGAGAGCGAATGAAGAATGAAACACGTGATTCGTTCTCAATCCTCTTGCCAACCCCGATAATATCGATGCCTTCTCTAATTTTGTATCAAAAGTCTATCGAAATCTCACACAGACCAAAACAGAAACGCAAAAATAAACAAACATACAAACATTTAAAAAGAACAAGAATGAGAAATGTCAGACTGAATAACGATCAGCTACGTGGAGACGGGTTATTTCGCCAGATATTTCGCTACATGTTTCGTTGGCGAAACAAGTTATGTGGAGACGGGCTTTAAGGCTAATTCGCAAGGGGCATTAAACTTAGATAGTTGCTTGTAATATGGGCTTATGAATTTAAATACCTTATAATAAGGCCGATTCGCCATAGAAAATAAGGCGTATCTCTATCCGTATGATATGGAGTTTAATTACCTTATAATAAATCTTATATAAGTCATTATAAACATGCAATTTTTATTTCGTTGCATAATTCACATTTCTAGCTCAATTTAGGCATTGCATCTCATTTAATATTAAAAAAAAAATACTCCCACTCGGATAGAGAATGAGGAAAACACGTGGTAAGGATTTTAAAACAATTATTATGATTTAAAATTTTTTAAATTTGTAAATTTATTACTAGAGGCTGTTAGTATTTTTGCATAAACAATAAACACAGCGTATTCTCCTCGAATTTGAGATGATTTCGCTTCTCTGGTTATATTATTGCGGCGATACTTCGCGACGATTCTTCGCCGAAACCGAATTCCCAGGCGAGTCACTTTTCTTTAGCGATTCGCGCATTTGCATATTTTCGGATCGTTGGTTCATTGGCGAAAACATTCCAGAAAATATCTTTCCGCGAATTCGCCTCGAATTTGCCACGATATCATTCTAGCTTTTGAGTTTCTTGACTAGAATTTTAAATGGTAAATTTAATCCCAATAGGGAATTTTTTGATAGCAAACCAAAATTTAACAAAATTAATTACTGCTATTGCGAGAATTTTGCGTTTTGAGTTCATTTGAAATGCGAGACGAGTCCGAAAAATTCCATTCACCTCTGCGAATTAATTTCGACATCGAATTTTGTTTTTGTTGAGTGGCTACAATTTTTTCAACGCATTTGGCTGCGGTGGTACCAGCAGTGGAGGGAGTCGCTTGTGTGGGTAACATGTGCCAATAAAGTTCATTGGCATACAGTAGCTTTCATTTAAAGTGCTGCTCACTTAACTGATTTAGCCTTAAGGTAAGAACTTGATGAAATTGATTATATGTATGTATGTATGTGTGTTTTCGCTCAATATTTGAGTAAAATATTTGAAAAGTTTTCGCGAAGTTAAGATAAAGTTAATAAGGCTGCTTGATGATGATGAAATGCTTTTAGTTTATTTCAGATTTGGGAGAAGTTGCAAAAGGCCAAAGTCTTTGCGAATGCACACAAAAAGTAAAACCAGTTGCAGACATGGGAGTAATATGATAAGCATATCGAGTAAATAATTTACCGAGATTTTAGTTTCACAAAAATAAATATTTTTTTTTTTTTTTTGGAATAACTTTTTGCAAATATTGATTTTAAGAAAATTGTCTAAATTTTGCTAGACCGTTAAATACTTAAAGGTTAATAGGAAATTTTGCATGCATACAAAAAGTGTTGCAAAATTTAAAAGTTTTTTTTTTGAAAATTTAATAGTGCTTTGACCGCTCAGAAATCGTGGGCGAGTGGCTTAGGAGTAGTGGAGTCTGTGGGTTGTGTCCGAGCGCTGATTGTGATTAAGTTAGCAGGCGAAAATTGGTTCATACAAATTAATGTCAAATTTCCGAAATCTTGAGTAAAAGCAAATTACATAGTTTTTATTAATACGGCCTATTGTTTCAAAGGTGCGAGCGTTGTTGATTTAAGTCATCAAATACTTATGCCTTAAGTTAACAACGGAGACTGTTGGAAAAAATTTTCACCTAAATAATAATTTTTGTTCGCATTTTACTTTTCATCTTCTCTCCATCCGGCTCCCAACTACAAATATGTAACCTCCGCTTGTTCTCTTCTTCTTCTCGCCTTCTTCGCCTTTACTGGTTGCTATCTTTATTTCTTATTCGCCTTTTTCTTCTTTATTTTATATTCTCCTCTGGATTCGAACCATTATACTCGTATCAAGCTGAAATTCAATCCAATCATCGCGTAGTGGAACATTCAATATTATACTGAATTTTAGAGATCCTTTTATACTTTCACTTTTCCGAAAAAGAATTTATTAATTATATGAATTATTGTACTAAAAAAAATTAAAAATAAAAATTATTCGATTCTCGGTTGAGGCCGCTGGAAGAAGTCTGATGAGGGGATGTGGTGGTCTCCGAAATGGATCCATAACTTCTACCAAGAAATTTTTTTTTTCAATTTTTCTTAATTATAAGCTGGCCAATAGCTCATATAAAATTCACATAAAATAATTATTAGAATTAAAACGGCCATGTAAAAACAAACGTAAAAATTATTCTCATTATTGTATTTTGTTGGATTTCTCACAAAAAATGTTTTCTCACCCAAAAATTTTTTAACAGCAGGCGAGTTTTTGAATCAACAACACCCGTCTTTGAATTAACTACGGAAAGTTGTTGGATCAAAAACTTTGCTGTATAAAGAAATACATTTGCTATTGAATTAAAGACGGAGTGTCAAAAGCCGAAAGTTGCTGATTTAACTACGTGTATTTTTTTCAGAGTAATAACAATATTACGAAAAAAATTTTAAGTGAAGAAACCACATCCACACACAATCACTTTCAACTGTTTAGAGACTGCTCGATTAGCACAATCTGCTAGCTCAACCGCTGAATGCTGAAGGACAGTTCTTGAACAAAAATTCTTCCTGTGCGCGAAGAGCTTTTGTAGAGTCGGTTTCGATGCTATAAAAAGCTTAACAACGCGTGCTGATAACACTGCTCTACAGCCAAAAAATACTCTGAACGCGACCATCCTATTTATATGTAAAATCGGTCGCTGATTCCGAAAATCGGGCTCATTTTTAATTCTATGGGAAGGTTTTTGAGATATCGGCAATTTACCGTTATTTGGCCAATGGCTCCACTTAATCCTGTATACCTCTTTAACGCAGTGAGCTATCTTCCTTGGAGTGACACCCAACGAAAGAAAATTAAATTTCCTTTTCATCGCTGCTACAACATTTTTCTGTAACTCTTATAGTTTCTGAAATATTGACGATTCAATTTGAATTTTTTCGATTTTTTACGATTTTTTGAAGAAAAAATTGACTTTGTCAGGCAATATCTTTTAAACCAATGTCTTCACCTTCGGTTTTACTCCTTTACGTGAAGCTCCATTCTATTGGGAAAAAGATAAGCTATCAACGAAGAAAATCCATGGTAAAATAGAAAAGTTATAGGCGATCAAGTAAATACATCCAAGTCGCGCAATGCCTCTGCACGGGTATATTCTATGCATGTTATACCAATACCTACACATCTGCAGTAGCAGCACATTGGCAGCGCAGTAGATAAAAGCCCATTTACGGGTATAACATGCATAGAATATACCCGTGCAGAGGCATTGCGCGACTTGGATGTATTTACTTGATCGCCTATAACTTTTCCATTTTACCATGGATTTTCTTCGTTGGTAGCTTATATTTTTCCCAATAGAATGGAGCTTCATGTAAAGGAGTAAAACCGAAGGTGAAGACATTCGTTTAAAAGATATTGCCTGACAAATTCAATTTTTTCTTCAAAAAATCGTAAAAAATCGAAAAAATTCAAATTGAATCGTCAATATTTCAGAAACTATAAGAGTTACAGAAAAATGTTATAGCAGCGATGAAAAGGAAATTTAATTTTCTTTCGTTGAGTGTCACTCCAAGGAAGATAGCTCACTGCGTTAAAAAGGTATACAGGATTAAGTGGAGCCAGTGGCCAAATAACGGTAAATTGCCGATATCTCAAAAACCTTCCCATAGAATTAAAAATGAGCCCGATTTTCGGAATCAGCGACCGATTTTACATATAGATAGGATGGTCACGTCCAAAGTACAGACAAAAAATTTCATTTTGTGATCCAGTGTAATCACTGAATTAAATACAGTTTGAAATTTGAAAATTTTTGACCCAGTTCTTTTCGTTTTCTACACAAAAAAATAGCCTGAAAATTAATTGGTAATAAGCCAGCTTTTGACGTGTGTATGTAAAATTATTCGTATGTATGCACTTATTGCTATCTTGGTAGTAGTTTGAAGCTTGAGTAGCTCCCCAGACAAGCCGATTTTCGCAGCATTCGCTTAAGTAATTTATTCGACAGCTCTCCATACGATTGACGTCAACTTAACCAGCGGCTAATTTAACCAGAGCTTGTGAAAACGGTGCTAAAACTGTCTTTTCTTTTATTGCTCACCTACAAAACCAACAAACCAACAAACTTTACGAGGCAATACTAAGTAAAAATATATACCTACATATAACACATTTCAAAAGCCAACCAACCACCTACGCGATGTCTACGCGTGTAACTGACAATGCAACTCCTTTGGTGTTCAAAGGTCACAAAAACAAATCCTTGCAATTTATTTACCTCAACTTTCAAATTTCTAATATTAAAATATTTTTCGCTACAAGACTTGCCCACAACTACCTATTTACGTATGTACAATACAAGCCAATGCCGTGTTATCGGCACAATCACGGGTGTTTTTGCGCGCAGCGCACAAAAAGTCAAATTACTTGCCATGAAATGTGAAATGTTGCCCGATGGTGTGGTAGCTTGACTGACTTAGCTGGCTGGCTAAAAATAACCTTGGAACAAATTTGAAGAAAATGCAACAAATGAGCACCCACACACACAAAAGCTCACGCTTCCATAACTAACCATAAAATCAGCCAAAGTAAAGTGTGAACTGCTTAGTGAGTTGAAATGAAAAGTTAAGCGCCTACGTTGCACACCTGAGACGATCAGCACAACACGGCTGCCACGGAGGGTAGCCATAAAAGCAGCAAGCTGAAATGGGCGTAAAATGCTACTAGGCAGCTAAAATGAGAAAATATGCCAAAGACGAGTGTAGAGTAACCGATATTATACAAGTAAGTACATATAGGCAAGCAAAGGTTGTCCTTAACGCTGCGTTGATTGCATCTGTTAGCTCCGTTGCTTTGCTTAGCGGCTCATTGCAGCCATAAATTACTATGTCTAATGATTTAAAAACTTAAATTATAATGCAACACTGCGCTGCTGGTGGTGAAGAGCGAATAGAAAGTTGCATTAACTACTTCATATATGTATGTATATTAGGGTGGTGCTTAAAAAAATCAAATTAGCAATTTTCTCCTGTCTCATCTTCTAGATCGCTAGCATAGTCATGGTTAGGTTAGATTAGGTTGGCCGGATACAGTGATCCCTCACATAGACCACATATGGTCCCTAGTGTTACCAACATCGTATTGTAGGCGTTATACTAAACTTGTAATATAAGATTTCGCAGGTTTTAGTATTTTGTGTATTTTCCGAAAAGTATTTTGTGGATTTATGAAGAGTATTTATTGACCACTAGATTCCAAAGCAGAGGTGAGAGTATTTCCCGCAACAGATTCGTTGTTAAATGCACCCTACACTCAAAAAAAAAAAATTACTCAGATTATGGAAAAATGGGAATGATTCGGCGCTAAAGACATATTTCCATATTTTGATGTACAATTTTCTTTAAAACGTGGTTTTTATTCCTTGATTTGAAGAAAATCGTACATCAAAATATGGAAATATGTCTTTAGCGCCGAATCATTCCCACTTTTCCATAATCTGGGTAAGTTGTTTTTTCAGTGTAAATATCAAGAAAGACACCTATCGTATTCTCCCTGTAGTGAAGGGCCTTTTCGATATGTTGTTGTAGTCTTTGTGATATTTATGCTGTTTATCCTCCATCTATCGACAAGATATGTAAATGCGTTTTATGCCTTCCGCTAGGCACCTCGAACCACGACTAAGGCCGTATCGCAGCTCTCGCCTTGGCTTGCGCCTTGAGGGGACCAACTCGACCGGACAACAGCCTTTGCTAGCCTTTCGCAGTCTCTCCCCGCAGACTGCCCTGGCGCCTACACAAAGAACAGGCAACGCCATAGTCAAGGATATCATATATAAATATTAGTCTCGATCGGAGATGGTTAAAAGTTGTCGCAGAAAATTTTATGGAGAGTAAAAAAATGAAACTAATTTTTTTGTGAATTTTATATGAGCTTAATTATCAATTTTCCTTTTATTACAATCCACATACCAACAACAGCAGCTTAATGACACTCTGTCTTTGCTACCTAGTATGTTGGTGCGATTGTGTGTTTGTTTTGTACAAAGTTCTAAACCTATTAACAAGCAAAGCTTTTGTACAGGCAATGCTTGTTATTGTTTTTAGATTTTTGTTTTTCGGTAGGCTCTCCGATTTACATATTTACGTATGTTTTTACATGGCCGTTTTTTCTAATAATTATTTTTTCAATTAATTTTTTTTATATCTAATGCATGAAAACGATAGTCTTGCAATTAAAGATTTTAAATATAAATTTTGGTCCCGATCGGAGACGGTGAAGTGGTGTCGCACATGGGACCTAAGTATCCAAATTGGACAAAAATTTCTGGCTGATATCTCCGATTGTTTTAGCATCGACCTAGTGAATGAGATTCACGAGATATGATGTACAATTTGTCGCCATACATTTGAGGACCACCCTAATGCACATATATTCAAGCTAGCAAACAAAACACGCCAAACATTTGAGTGAGTGTAAGGCGAAAACTTTCACTTGCGCGCGAAATGTTTAAAAACCACTTTTACTTGCTTGCTTAGCACAATGAGGCTGTGTTCAAGGTTCAGATGCACTGAAATTGGATGTATTGAGGTAGAGATGGCAATTACACCCACGAAAATGAAAACGAAAACGAAGATGAAAACGAAAACGAAGATGAAAACGAAAAAGGGCGTGCGTGTGAAGAAGTGCGCTACTTGTTTTTGTAATAACCGCAACGCATTTAAGTCAAGATAGTAGGGTTGGCTAAACTCAGGGCCGCGGAGAGGGGGGGGCATCCAGGGCAATCGCGCTGGGGCCCGGAAAGGCAAAGCAGTATTGACAGTACTCGAACTAGGATTTCATAGATACATACATAGGTATTTTGTTGCTACAAAAAATTGTTTTAATATTGAAGTGTTTAACTTAACCAAATCACCAAACTAAAATTATAAGCATCCAATCAAATATTTACCTTGTTTATACATGGGAAAATCCTAGAAAAGTGAGTTGAAATTGAGGAAAATCGACTTTGATTTAGAGTTTCCAAAGTACCGCAATTGGTAAGGTGGTGAATCAAGCTTCTCAGAAATATTTACTTTTTAAATGAAAAATGTTGGTAACCCTGTTTAAATTGATTTCAAAGAGTTAAGGTATACAAAATTTAAAAAATTATTAAAAACAATACCATTATCTATCTACTATTATTTCCATGATTTTATAGTTAGATACTAGAGTTATTACCAGGAACAAGTGCAAGAAGGATTAAATAAATAAACTGACATTGCGATTAAATTTAGTTTTTTGTGGAAGCATAAGGATCTGTCGGAAGAAGAGCTCAGAGAAAAGGCAACGGCATTCTGCACGATTTATGGCATAGATATTTCTACGGATCTAATAGATGAAATCATTTATCTCAAAGCCATCCACTTAACAAATTTGGGATGTGATTCGCTGCCACCATTACAACTTCTGAACAAACTTCATAACTTGAAGATGGAAGTATTATTTCCTAACATATGCATAGCATTAAGAATATTTTGCACACTTCCAGTCAGTGTGGCTGAAGGGGAGCGTTCTTTCAGTCTATTGTCTCGCGTGAAAATTTTTTTTGCGTTCTACTATGAGCCAAAATGGCTTGACAAGCCTTGGAACATTGGCATTGGCGTGCAGCCTTGCTCGCAGCATTAGTTTTGACTCAGTAATTTCCATATTCGCAGACCAAAAAGCACGGAAGGTTTTCCTGTATGTATTTAAAAAAGTTAATGTAAGCAAATCAAACAATGAGATCTAACATTTCATTTATGTATGTATGTATTGGGGTCTATACACAGTGCGTCTGACTCGCGAGTCATCTGTGTACGTGTTGACTCGCTGTCATTCTGGGCTCACTTGCGTCATTCATTTCTGAATAGTTTTCATTGCAGAAGGTTCGAAATGAATATCTCAGACGACCTGTATACTTCGATGAATTCAAGTAAAAAAAATTTTATCTTCCTCTGTCGAACTTATTGGCAAACATTTTTGAAAATAAAATATATTTTTTCTTTTCGTTATTTATTTTTTAAACGGTTTGGAAATTAACTGACAGAATTTGACAGATGAGTCACAGCAAAATATCAAACTAATTTTGATTTTCTTGAGTCATGCCAGCGTCATGTCGGTGTAACTACTACATGCGCATTTTCACTAATACACCTAAACTGACTCTTGTATAATAGCATTGACAGACGGCAGCGATAATCCCGATTACCGCAACACTTAATTCGTTTAAAATTTTACTCTGACAGACGGCAAGTATTGCGGATTAAAAAAACAGCTGAAGGAAGGTAGGCGCAGCGGCGAATTCAAAAACTTCTTGTTTTATTTCCAAAGGTAGGGTAATGCCAAAATCAAAACGAAATCACATCATGGTCAATAGGAATGGGCGAGTCCCAAACGAATTCAGATTTCAACCAAGGCGAAATATCATTTTGACATTACACCCCCAATTACAGTAACAAATTACATTCGAAATTTAGAATTCACTTATGCGCCTACCTTCCTAGATCTGCCTTGGGTTCTTCTTTTTCTTCCCTTTCATTCACAATAGACATTTTTCACCAATGACGTCATTACAAATTGCTTTAATCCGCTAAAATTTTGAGGACTAACTCAAGAGATATTCCGGATTACCTCCAGTTAATTCTCAAGTTAAGTCCGAATTAGCTAGATATTCCGGATTATCGCTGCCGTCTGTCAATGCTATAAGACGCATCGTGCATAGACCCTATATGTAAGTGCTCTAGTAAATCTTATTTTATATGAAATAAAACTGACAATGTGAATTGAAAAATTTTTGTATGTTATTTTTTTACTAGATTGAATTTATTTTTTAGGGGGGGCCCGTAAACGCGAACTGCCCCAGGGGCCCGGCTCGGCTCTCTGCGGGCCTGGCTAAACTAAATAGCAACCAACTGTGGTAAAGGCTTCATTGAAAGATGAACAAAAAACAAAAAAAAAACTCTGCCAAACGTGTCGAGCATACACAAACTAAACTAGCAAACTGCAGCTGTGTGTCTGTGGCAGTAAAACGATAGATTTCGCGCTTACCACATGCCACATGCCACTTACCATTTACCACTTGCCACTCTTGCTGTAGAAAGCAACAAAAGTCGTTTTATACACAAATGAAAGCGTGTCTTAATTCTAGTGAACGAGCAGTTGCTATAGCCAGCTGTGAGTTTTTTAGCAAGAAAGCATGTTATGTGTAGCTAATGTGTGTCAATAGCTAGCTCATTGGCCTAAAAATCCTGAGTGTACTTCTTCTGAATTGGCGCGGAAGCATCTAGACCAGTTATTATTATCAGCGCCTATCCACGCGTGCATAAGCTTTTTATAGCTTTCACACTCTCATTGCCACCATTTCTAGTTCGTCTGCTTTCGCATACTAATTTGTAAAGGCAACTGCGCCGAAAAAAATTCTAGAAATTTTTTTCTGTCAACAGACAAAAGTACATTTTCTTCCACAACGGGTTATATTTCGTAAACAGCCAAATCATAAAACCCAATTTATAAACCCTACAATACACAAAGTGACTTAAATGGTGTTATATAGTAGATATTGTATGTAGAAACGCGTTAACTGTTGCCACCAACGCCGCGCGCCGTTTGCTGCATTTATGCATGAATTTATGCCATTTATCCGTGTTGCCGCTGTGGTTTTTGTTGGTGCATTTGTGAGTGTTTGCTTTTGTTTGCTACACAAAGTTTTCCACGTTACTAAAAATAGATTCTGCTGTGTTTAGTTTACGCGCTTTAGCAATAGTTTTATTGTTGTTGCAAGTGTTTTAGTGGCATTGAGCAGCAGTATTGCAACAAACACAGCCTCCTGCACTTAATACCCATGGGAGATATTCGAATATGTGCATGTCTATATGTATTCATGTATGTATGCATGCATGCATGCATGCATGTATGTGTATGTGTGTACGAGCAAAATGCACATTTGATATGTAACTTTTGATGGGATTGTGTGGGCGTTGCAATTTTTTGGAATTTGTGTAGCACTAGTGCTTGTTAACTTTTTTTTTTTTTTCAAAGGATTTTATGTTGTTTAAGCGCTGCAATGATAGCAGAGTTAGGGCATAACCTTGAAATTTTAGATGAGTGTTGGTTTACTGAGCTTTTTTTGTAAAGCCATTTGAATTTAAGGATTTTATTTTTTATTAATTTGTTTTCGTGGAGCGGAAAAAAAATGTGATTTTCAACTAAAATCACAAAAGTTGGCAAAGCTTTTGAAGATTTAAAAATTTTTTAAAGCTTTCAAAGTTTTCCAGAATTATAGGAAAACACATGCTTTCTACAACAAATTGGTCTTAAAAATATTTTGTATATATAATCAATCGGAAGCAGTTGTCTTTAAAAGCTTTCATCTATTTAGATAATTATATATATATGTACGTATGTAGCAAGCTGTAACAAGCTTTGCATTTATTAAGGAATAAAATTAATACGGCCGCCTTAAAATATGTTTAGATCACTTGTGTTGACTTAAAAAAGAAGGTACCAGATTTTTTTCTAAAGTTTCGCGTCAGAAAATGTTGCAAAATGTTTTAAAACTCCGAGTGAAGTGAAAGCTTTTCTTTAATTAATAAGGAAACTTGAATCAGAGCTGTATTTAGGTATTTTGGCTTTGGGTTTTAAGATTTGGTTTTTCGAAATTCAAGTTGCCATTAATAAGAGCTTTTAGTTAAAACCATGAAAGCAAGCTCTACTTAAAAACTTTTTTTTTTGATAAAATAATTTACATAGAAGGGAAAGCTTTTCTTTTATACATATTTTTAGATACTTGAAAGTTTTTTCTAAAGCTTCGCATCAGTAAATATATAAAAACTTTTAAAATTTTGAAGAAAGTGAAAGCTCTGCATTCATCAATAGAAGGAAGCTTGAATCAGTTCTGTAGTTACCTTCCTTAGTTATTTGCTCATTGAAGCTTTTTCTCTAAAGCTTTGAGTCAGTAAAAGATGTAAACAAATTTTAAATATTTGTAAAACTAACAAACTTTTCTTTCTCCTAAATAAGATAATTTAACCAGAAATTTTCTATAAAGCTTAAAGCTTGTAAATATATTCCACATTAAACTATATTTTGCAAAAGTAAACATTATTTGTTAATGTTGTTAAGTTTGCATAATTTATGTTAACTTATTTACATACCCACATGCTAAATGCATAACTCCAGTAAAAGAGCAAAATGGAAAAATTACACAACTGCGGCCAACTCGGCAATCAAACAAACAAACGCAAACGGCTCATAAACTTTTAAGCTCGCTTTGTCCGTATGAATGTATGTACCACCTACATTTAAAATATTGCATAACTTTTATCGCTTATGGCTTACCATAAATAGTTAATGTTATACTTTTTCGAAATTTTGCTTGCCGACTACAGGTGAGATTTTCATTTAGTAAAAAAGTTTCGCTCACGTAAATATTTTATTAAAAACAATATTATAACATTTAGCACCTGCACTGTGTTGGTTGTGTTTGCTGTTTGTTTGTTTTTGCAATAGATTAAAATTACTTTTGTTTACTATGGCTATATAAACTTTATTAGTTTTAATTTTAGTTTATATATTTTATGCGTTTGTTTTTGTTTTATTTTTACGGTACCCTGCAAAAATTCCGAGTACTCTAGTCGCTAATCCATGGAGTGCTCGCTATGGACCAACCGATTACTCCATAACTTGCCACATTTCATACAAAAAATATGGTCCATTTAACATTGCATGTCATTGCAATGGAGTATATACTCCAGCCCCGCATAACAAACAAATTAATCCATGGAGTAGCTACATTGGATTAATTGATGGAGTACCTAACAGTTAGCCGAACATAACAACAAAAACAAATGTTTACCGCGACGACGACGAATGACGTGTATACATACAAACATATGTATGTATGTAGTTATTTATGTATACACATATCGTCGTCGCCGCGATAAAAATTTGGTTTTTGTCATGTTCGGCTAACTACGAACCGATGCAGATACACGAATCGGTCGTTTGGGCTATGTCAGTGGTCACTTTGAAAGTACTCCAACCTACCACAAATGGAGCATATAATCCAATGATTTTTGCAGGGTAATAAACGCTTTGCACAGTATGATGATGCGTGTGTGCATGTGTGCGATCAAGTGATATACATAATTATAAAAGCTTCAAGCGGAGAGTTCATAACGATATTAAAATGCTATTTTCGGGATACGCTTTTCATATCGCGAAAAATCTCATTAAAGCATCTCAAAGCTAATAAAATAATAATAAGTATTTAAGGCAAGCGCATAAAAGTGTGTGTAAACTCATAATAGCGTGTGGCCGCTGTGGTGCAGTGGGTAGAGTGCTCGCCTGCTATGCCAGAGGTCTCGGGTTCAAACCACGGTCCGAGCCAAACAAATTTTTCTAATTAGTAAAAATCCAATTATTGGGTTTTTTAAGAGCAGCGGTCACCTCTCGGCAGTGGGCGGCATACCCTCCGAGAGTATTTCTGCCATGAAAAAAGCTTCTCACAAAAAATGCATTCGCCGTTCGGAGCCGGCATAAAACTGTAGGTCCACCCAATTAGTAGGAAAAACAAAAAGGAGCACACCTCGAATTGGGAGAGAAGCTCGGCCATAAAACTCGTCAGAGTTATAATAGCGCCATTGTATTATTATTATATTATTATTAAACTCATAATAACACTTCGAAGAACCTCATAAAAGCTCATAGGAGCGCTCATAAAATTTCAAAAGAATGTATAAAGTTCATAAAAGCTTTTTAAAGGTTCTCATAAAAGCTTCAAGAAAATCTGGTTGGATCGACATATATGATCGAACCTCATGAAAGCTCCCTACAGCCAACTAAAGCTCAGTACAACTCATTAGACTTGATAAAAGTACTTTAAGGAAGTTCATAAAAGCTTCCAAAGGCTTAAGCTAGTCATTTAATATGTAAAAAATTAAAATAATTTCAACAAAGCTTCAAAGGACTTAGTAAGACCGAAAATAAAACTCACAAGAATGTAAGAGCTCACAATAATTCATTCGACTTGATAAGGTTCCTTAAAAGTTCATAAAAGCTTTAAAAGACTTTAGCAAGTCATTAGGCATGATAAAAGATGTTCATAAAATCTTGAAAAGACTTAGTAAGATCCAAAACCTCTTCAAACTTACTAACGCTCAGCAAATCTCACAATAATGTATTATGGTCAATAAGTGCTAATTAAAGCTTAATAGTTCTAAAAATATGAAACCGGTGAAAGTCCACAATGCCTTGGATGTTTAAGAAAGCTGTTAAAAGTTTCGGGGTCTAGGTTAAGATCGAAACCCCTAATGAAACCTTATGAAATTTTTTTCAATGTGAAGGCTACGAAAGCTCACCAAAATCGTAGGTATTCAAGGAAGCTCATAAAAGCTTCTGGGAAATTCAATAAGATCGCAAAACTCAGTGGTACTTTATAATTGCTCATTAAAGCGCTCAGAAAATCTCACAAGAATCTATGAGGTTCAATAAGTGCTCATTAAAATATATAGTTTCAAAAATATGAAATCTATGAAAGCTCGCAAAGTCTAGGATGTTTAAGAAAGCTGATAAAAGTTTAGGGGACTATGTGGAGACCGAAAAACTGAATGAAAACAAATTTCAACTTATGCAATATGAAGGCTACGAAAGCTCACCAAGATCGTAGGTGTTCAAGGAAGTTCATAAAAGCTTCTGGGGAATTCAATAAGATCGCAAAACTCAGTGGTACTTAATACTTGTTAATTAAAGAGCTCAGAAAATCTTACAAAAAATGTATTGTGGGCAATAAATGCTCATTAAACCCCTATAGTACTAAACATAGGAAAGCTCACAGAGCTTTGGATTTTTAAGAAAGCTGACACACGTTTCGGAGCCTAAGAAAATACCGAAAACCCTAACGAAAACTAATGTAAACTTATTCATGCTGAAGCTTACGAAAGCTAATCAAGATCGTAGGTGTTCAAGAAAGCTCATAAAGCTTCTGGCGATAATAGCTCATCAGTGGTTATGAAATTTATACAAACGCATGAAGGTTTACAGCAAGTCATTAAATGAATGAGTTATCACAAAATTAATAAATATGTAAATATGTCGTAAAATGCCTTGCCTGACAGCCAAGAAAATATCAAAGCACTTCAGCTTACTCTAAAGGAGCTTTTATTCTTGTTTATCAAAACTTCTAAAGCACACTTACAACAATTATAATAACTCGTAATATTTTAATGACTTTATAAGCTTTGCTACTTTTTGCTTCTGTTTTGTTTTGTTTCGTTTTTTTTTTGTTTTTTTTTTTGTTTTTTTTTTTTTTGTTTTCTTTTGCGCTACAAACCGTTATTGTGTTGTTTTGATATTTTATTGCTTCCGTTGCTGTCAACAAAATGAACGTAATGCTTCTTGGCTACGAGTATGCCACTGGAACAATTTATTGCATTCAACTCGCAACGCCGACAATCGAGCAACAAAAGCTAATGAATTGCATTCACACGTAGAATATTTAGATATACATAAAAACCAAAGAGCCCAAAAGTATGCATTTACAAATGCACATAAACAATGCCTTATACATTTAAATACATATATGTATGTGTGTATATATTAAGGATATCTAGTAGAAGCAAGTGACGACTCACCAGTTTGTTGCGCTTTCAAAGTCACAACTCAACTCTTAGGTATTGTGCAATATCCTTGTACACAATCCTTACACTTACCCATAATTTATTGTTACTATTTTAGCGTACTTATTTATTTATAGTGCATACTTTGTGGCGCGCAACGCTAGCATGCCATAGCGACTACTTACATGGAGTTTGGGGGTTTTTCCGCTAAAGGAAATGTGTGTTTGATAGCGCATTTGTGTTTTGTGTGAGCAGGAAGTTATTGTGAGCTTGAGTGCATTTCAAGCATCCGCTATTGCAGTTTAATTGCAAAACCGTTAAATCGGGCAACGAATTGGAGGAGAAGTTTAAGAATAAGAATTGATTAATTTGTAGAAGCAGAAGTGGCGGAATGCAAGCGGAAAGTCGCGCAGAAATTTTTATCTTTACAAAGAAACGAATGTACCCATTCGATGGTAAAATTATTCGAGAGTAGTTTAATCCATTAGCTTCATCACATGAAAGAAGTCGCTATTTTTTCTCGTGAACACAAGTATAACACGTGATACTCTTCGCTCTCTGGTTGGTTTTTCAGCAAGTTCTTGTTTACGGTGTAACGGAATCACAAATCAAACTCCATAGACATTCTCTAGCAGAGAACTCCCGATGTACCTTCTAACTTGGTCACAGAGGATGAATATATTAACATAGCCCAGAGCTTACCAAATAAGGACCTCAAAGCTGCTTTAAACTCAAACCCGACTTTGGTAGCAGAAATGTGTAATGAATGTCTTAAATAAGGTATGAATATTTCCACGTTAGAGGAAAGTTCACTGTCTGGTCTTTATCCCAAAGCCAAAAAAGCCACCCGATTACACTTCATCATACCGGCCAATATGCATGCTTGGCTCTATGGGCAGCTAAATTACATGAAGCACTGAGTTGTAACCGCCTAGAGGTGTCGCTCTCGAAAACGATCTCAAAAAAAAAACAAGTAAGGAAGCCTAAGTTCGAGTGGAATCGAACATTAGATACTCAGCTGTATCTTTCATTGTTTGTTTGCGTTTGTTCGATATAGGGTGTATTTTATATAAAGCGAGTGCCGCATAAAGTGGGCGTAGCCACGCCCATTTTCAACATTTTTATCAGTCATCCAACTAAGCATATGAATATTATTCTTTGTGCAACATTTCATTCCTTTACGACTTCTAGTTACAAAGATGTCACGTTACAAATTCCCAAAGGGTGTTCCAGAAATATCTTTGTTAAAAAGTAGGCGTGGTCATAAACCGATTTCAATAAATTTTTGCGTGTCTATTAACACAAGTTATAAAAGTGTACAAACCAAGTTTCGTCATAACATCTCAATTATTTGTCGAGTTATGGGCTCCGAAATCTCGTTGATTCCTTTGGCTGAAAAGAGGCGGTGCCACGCCCATTTTCCGAAATTTTTCTATTTTTTGTTTCCGATCTATTGTAGAACTCATGCCACAAAATTTCAATGAATTATCTTTATATTTGACAAAGATATCGCTTAAAATGTTTTTATTAGGCCACTTTATGATACCCATATATAAAAGTGGGCGTGGTCGTCAACCGATTTTGGCAATTTTTCGTCCAAACATTTGCCTAAGTAAGTATATCACGCCTACCAAATTTCATCGATATATCTTCAACGGTTTCTGAGTTATGACTCATAAAACTTTCAATGTTTGCCCCTTAATAAGTGGGCGTGGCACCGCCCATTTTCCAAAATTGCACCATATTTCTTCATAAGGGCCTGAGCTCAATACGTGTGTGAAATTTTATCACTCTAGCTCTATTAGTGACTGAGATACAAAATTTCCGATTTTTACTATATAGGGGAGGTGGGCGTGGTCATGGTCCGATTTCGCCCATTTTCAATACCATCCGTTCCTGTCTTGATACCAACTTACATTTCAAATTTCATCAAAATATCTCAATTTTTGCGCGAGTTATCGTGCTCACAGACGGACGGACGGACAGACGGACGGACATGGCTCAATCGATTTCTCTTTTCACCCTGATCATTTTGATATATATAAGTCTATATATATCTCGATTATTTCATTCTGTTACAATCCACCGTTAGGAAATCAAAACTATAATACTCTGTGTACTAGTACAGCTGAGTATAAAAACAGTATGGCTTTCGCAAACATAAGCCGACAGTCGATGCGTGTGCGAATTAGCTAGAAAGGCAGTTACCGGAGATACATAGGTGGAAAGGTGGGACCAAACAATATTACGCTGTGGTCCCTCTGGTCATAAAAAATAATAGAGATATTATCGCTTTCAAGTACCCCAGTAGCTGATTGAAAAAATTTTGAATTACCTTGAAGAGAGAGTGCTAGTCTATAACTCTAAGAGCTATGCGATTACGAGCGGAGTACCACAAAGATCCGTTCTAGGCCCTCTGCTTTGGAACGTTATGTACGCTGGTGTCCTAGAGCTTGATCAAGCAAAACGAGTGGAACTCATTGACCTCATAATAATAGGAGTCGTAAAGCACGTAAAAAATCTCCGATGTATCTGCAATGATGCAACCAGCCGAGTTCGACTTTGTTTTTCGACTATGGACCTGAAGCTCGTGGCACGAAAAACTGAGGTACGGCTAGTAAGCACAAGAAGACAGTGCGCGAAAATATTTTATATAATGGTGTGAGGGGAGTGTGTGATAAATTCGCAGCCATCACTAAAATATCTGGTCGTAGTACTAGATTCCTGGCTGAGCTTCAAGGCTTTCAGAGTTATAAGCGCATTTCGAACAGTCTCTGGCGATGCTGTGAAAATTTTCGGCAAAGGTGCCGAAGATTGGCATACAATATCGAGAAACTATCAAACTATAAAGTGCAACGAAGCCGGTACTAAACTCATACAGCTCAGTTTAACTCCATTCTCTACTGGAACTCCCACTTATTGGCCAACAGATAAAAATAAAATACCCGACTTAATCGATTTCTGCGTTGTGAAAGGCGTGCTTTCCTCAGATATAACTTGCAAAACGTGCTTTGAATTGTCTTCCGACCACTCTCCAATCCTGGTAACAATTGATAAAAATTTTACACCGACAACGGATCAATGCAGCCTTTACAATCGGAAGACTGACTGGGAATACTTCCGACACATCATCACGTCTAATCTTGACTTGAAATTAGCGCTGAAATCTGCTG
Source organism: Urophora cardui (assembly GCA_960531455.1). Lineage (NCBI taxonomy): Eukaryota > Metazoa > Arthropoda > Insecta > Diptera > Tephritidae > Urophora > Urophora cardui. Next base: position 28,577,701 of record OY482670.1, on the reverse strand, counting down.
AAGATATAGAGGCAGCAGTCGAACATTTTAACAGCTGCATCCAACAAGCTGCATGGAAATCAACTCCCACCCTCATCAGACAAAAAAGGACAAGCGTTACACACAACATACAAGCTAAGCTCAAAGAAAAGCGACTCGCAAGGAAAAAGTGGCAACAAACCCGTCGTGGCAACAAACCCCGACGACAAGAAAAGATTGAATGCACTCACCAAAGAACTCAAAAATATCCTCAAAATTGAACACAACAGACAAGTTCAACAATATCTCAGTAATATTGATGCAACAGCTGCAACTGATTACTCCCTTTGGAAAGCTGCTAGTAAGTTAAAAAGGCCGATTCTTTCCAATTCTCCTATACGAATGGAAAATAACGAATGGGCGAAAAGTGACGCAGAGAAAGCAAATACTTTTGCACGCCACCTAAAATCAGTATTCACCCCACATGATATTGAACCCTCACTAAGCACAACAACAGAAGTGAAAAATACTCTAAGTCATCCCTATCAAATGGACCTCCCCATAAAAAAATTCGCAATATCGGAGGTAAAAACCGTAATAGCGAAACTCAACCCAAAGAAAGCTCCTGGGTACGATATTATTAATGGCAATGTACTAAAACAATTACCTTACGAAGGCATACAATTTCTCACCCAACTGTTTAATGCAGTACTAATAACTGCATTCATACCCCCTCAATGGAAAGTCGCTCAGATGAAAATGATTCTGAAACCAGGAAAGTCCCCCGATTCGGCAGCGGCTTACAGACCCATTAGCCTGCTGCCCATTGTCTCAAAAGTCTTGGAAGTTCTTTTCCTTAAAAGACTCCTACCCAAAATAGAAGAACGTAACATTATACCTAATCACCAGTTTGGCTTCAGAAGAGGGCACGGAACAATTGAACAAGTACATAGACTTACCGAGAAAATCTACTCTGCCTTTGAGCAAAAACAATACTGTACAGCTGCCTTTCTAGATATATCCCAAGCTTTTGATCGCGTATGGCACGACGGCCTCCTCTATAAAATAAAAAATACTCTCCCTACAAATTACTTTCTATTTATACAATCTTATCTAAAAAATCGCTACTTTTTCGTCAAAGAAGGAGCAGAGCAGTCTGAGCTTTACGAGAGCTTAGCAGGCGTCCCGCAAGGTAGTGTAATGGGCCCAATACTGTACCTACTTTACACATATGATCTCCCAATAGCAGAAGGAGTCACTATCGGCACTTTTGCCGATGACACTGCCGTACTGGCTGCAGACCTCAACCCTAACGTGGCCTCACTCAAGCTTCAGAGAAGTTTAAATAAAATTACCCATTGGCTGAAAGACTGGCGGATAAAGTCAAATGAATCAAAATCTGTCCAAGTGACGTTTACCACTAGACGTAACAATTGCCCACCCGTAAAACTCAACGGCATTGATATACCGCGAAGTGACGTAACAAAGTACCTTGGTATGCATCTCGACAGAAAACTAACATGGAGAACACACATATTCACCAAACGAAAAGCTCTTGGTATAAAACTGAGAAATCTTTATTGGCTCATGAATCGAAACTCCCAACTATCAATCGACAACAAACTCCTGCTCTACTCAGCTATCTTAAAACCCATTTGGACTTATGGCATACAGCTGTGGGGAACAGCAGCAAACTCAAATATAGAGATTCTCCAAAGATTCCAATCGAAAACCATTAGAATGATTGTAAATGCGCTCTACTACGTCACCAACGACCAACTACATCGTGACCTAAAGATACCTACTATCGCTGAAGAAATCAGAAAGTATGCTGCATCATACAAAATGAGAATATTAGCTCACCCCAACCCACTAGTTCTAGCCCTAACGGCAAGACCAATTAATTTCGTACGCCTCAAAAGAAAATCATTTACTGATCTTTATTGATGCACTGCAATAAATGGATGCGCTACTGAGAGCAATCCATACATGCCCACCATGTTTCTTAAGTTATTATTAATTACTAATTACTTTTAATGAACCACAAAATTGTTAGATGTATTTTCCTTATACAGTTGGCAAAATATATTGGATGCTAAAAAAAAAAAAATACAGAATTGAAGAAAGGAAGAAAAGTTGCCTATTGTGGCAGGAGCGCCGGCAAAACTCGCTTAAAGGTCGGTGGACTTATAGGCAATTCTCTTAATAGAGAGCAGGGTGACCTCAATTTCGACCTTACTGAGTTTCTTAGCGATCATGGTTGCTTTAGGGCGTACCTCTACAAATTTTACAGAAATACACTGGGAGGGTATGCTCTTAAAGAACCCAATAATTGGATTTTTACTAATTAGAATTTTTTTTTTTGGTGTTTGCTCGGACTGGGGTTTGAACCCGAGACCTCTGGCATAGCAGGCGAGCACTCTACCCACTGCACCACAGCGGCCACGTTAGTAGTATTGTCCATTGAACGAAGACTTCTAGTCCATTCCGCCCTCCTACGAAGTAATAGGTACTTGTCCGATGGTTCCATAGGAGTGACCTCTGGCGGGAGTAGGATAGGCTTAGCGGGTTGATATCTCGCACTTTTCGGTTTTCGATGCTTCCGCCTAATATAAAAAAAATATATAGTGAGCTTTCTAACAGATTAAACACATTTTCCTCCCGAAAGACAATTGCCATAATAGCCTAGTTAATAATTTATACAGCTCGGACGTAGCCGAAACTTCTACATTAGTACTTCTTAGCTTGGGCGTACACCACTCATAAAGTCTTTGTGCGCTCACGAACTTTTAAAACTTTGCAAAACTTATTTTCTGCCCGCAAAATTGCTTAATCAATCTTAATTTAAAGTTCAGACAATTGCCTTAAAATCAAAATTTGCAAAAAGCTTATTCATATAAAACCTTTTTTTTTTCTCTTTTTGCGCAGCCAAAACGTTGCTAAATTATTTCCTCATTATGCTTACGCCCATGTCTGCAACTGGTTTTACTTTTTGTGTGGCTACGCAAAGTTGTTGGCCTTTCCTCTCCAACAAATTCAAAAGCTTTTCATCATCATCATCATGCAGAGCAATGTATTGTTATTATGAGATTTATTAACTTTCGCTTAACTTCACTAAAACTTTGCAAACATTTTACTTAAATATTAAGCGTATTTAAGTTGAAGTTGAGGCACTGCAAATATATATGTAAGTAGGTATATTTTTAGTTGCTCGCATAATCAATTTTATGAAGTTATCTCGCCTCAAAGGCTAAATCAGTTAAGTGCGAAACATTTCGTGGGAAAGTGATTGAGTAGCGATGAACTTTATGGCGAGTAGAAAGGCAAGTAATCTTTGGTTGTACGAGTAAATGATTAAGCAAAAGTCTACCACTTGCGGCATCATGTTAAGCATTCCCTTTAAATATTGAAGCAAGCAATTTTGAACTTTAAAAGGCTTTTACACAAATCTAATTGCCATTTTATATACTACATATGTTTGTATGTACATAAGTACAGAAAAGCTGATATTAAATGCAAATTATTTATATTGGTTTTTTTTCCCCAAAGCATCATGCCAAACTTATTAATAATTCAAACTTTGCAAAACGTCTGTGCTTAAGAGATGTTCAAGCATGAAATGTTGAAATATGAGCTGAATGCAATTAAGTATAAGAAATACATAAATATTTATGTAGATTCTTGTGGGCATTGTGGCTATATTTGTTTTTTTTTTTATATACCCAATTTATGCACTGATACTTAGAGGTTGACTGAATTTTGAAATAAAAATAAAAGCTGCGCAGAAAGTTCGGTGATAATAGCAAAATTTCAGGTGGACTAATTTTGTATAATATTTCAAATCATTAGCTGCTTTACTCATGGGTAGTTTTAAGCTTTATTTTTGAAAAGCACGAATAAAATAGCATTTTCGTGCGTGTTAGAGGGTTAAAATGTTCTAACAAATTGTTCGCCGCAAAATTTTACTAGGGGTATACTCAAACTCAATTTTCATACAACGAACAAATAAAAAAAACTGATATGACGCCTTGAGGTATGCAACAAAAATGTATACAAAACTCAAAACAGGGTATCTATTACTCCCGTTTATACGCACACTTTTTCGCTATTTCTTCCTTCTTTTATGCAAATGTTTCACCTAAAAGTCAGTGATTCCGTATTGCTGAAGATATCGTGAGTAAGACGGAGACACAAAATTGGCAAATCGAGTTCCAGATAGAGAGCCAGCAAGTGCGCACAACTTCTGTCCATCTTTTATTGTGCGTTAAGACGTTTGGGTGAGCGCATATTTTTCCTCAAAGCAACGAAACTAAAAACGATTTCAACTCATTTATTATTTAATTCCTATGCAAATAAGCTTTGTGTGTGTGTGTTACACTTTTTTGAGCTTTAGCGCCTTGTTATACATTTAGTTATTATTAATTGGTTTATTAGCTAAATTGTCGTGCGTTCATTCCGGAGTCAAGTGTGTAGTATTCAGGGACTGTAACGGTTATGAGTTATATCCAAAAAGTTGATTTTTAATCATTTGTTGTTGAGTTTTATTTTCTGCTCACAAAATAAAAGTTATTTCTTGAGTTTTATTTTTCCCTCAGAAAATAAAAGTTATTTTTTGAGTTTTATTTTTCGATCAGAATATAAAAGTTATTTTTTGAGTTTTATTTTACCCCCAGAAAATAAAAGTTATTTTCTGAGTTTCATTTTTCGATCAGAATATAAAAGTTATTTTTTGAGTTTTATTTTTCCCTCAGAAAATAAAAGTTATGTTTTGAGTTTTATTTTACCCCCAGAAAATAAAAGTTATTTTTTGAGTTTTATTTTTCGATCAGAAAATAAAAGTTATTTTTTGAGTTTTATTTTTCCCTCAGAAAATAAGTTATTTTTTGAGATTTATTTTTCCCCAGAAAATAAAAGTTTTTTTTGGGTTTCATTTTTCGATCAGAAAATAAGTTATTTTTTGAGTTTTATTTTTCCCTCAGAAAATAAAAGTTATTTTTTGAGTTTTATTTTTCGATCAGAAAATAAAAGTTATTTTTTGAGTTTTATTTTTCGATCAGAATATAAAAGTTATTTTTTGAGTTTTATTTTACCCCCAGAAAATAAAAGTTATTTTTTGAGTTTTATTTTTCGATCAGAAAATAAAAGTTATATTTTGAGTTTTATTTTTCCCCCAGAAAATAAAAGTTATTTTTTGAGTTTTATTTTTCGATCAGAAAATAAGTTATTTTTTGAGTTTTATTTTTCCCTCAGAAAATAAAAGTTATTTTTTGAGTTTTATTTTTCGATCAGAATATAAAAGTTATTTTTTGAGTTTTATTTTACCCCCAGAAAATAAAAGTTATTTTTTGAGTTTTATTTTTCGATCAGAAAATAAAAGTTATATTTTGAGTTTTATTTTTCCCCCAGAAAATAAAAGTTATTTTTTGAGTTTTATTTTTCGATCAGAAAATAAAAGTTATTTTTTGAGTTTTATTTTTCGATCAGAATATAAAAGTTATTTTTTGAGTTTTATTTTACCCCCAGAAAATAAAAGTTATTTTTTGAGTTTTATTTTTCGATCAGAAAATAAAAGTTATATTTTGAGTTTTATTTTTCCCCCAGAAAATAAAAGTTATTTTTTGAGTTTTATTTTTCGATCAGAAAATAAGTTATTTTTTGAGTTTTATTTTTCCCTCAGAAAATAAAAGTTATTTTTTGAGTTTTATTTTTCGATCAGAATATAAAAGTTATTTTTTGAGTTTTATTTTACCCCCAGAAAATAAAAGTTATTTTTTGAGTTTTATTTTTCGATCAGAAAATAAAAGTTATATTTTGAGTTTTATTTTTCCCCCAGAAAATAAAAGTTATTTTTTGAGCTTTTTCCATCAGAAAATAAAAGTTATTTTTTGAGTTTTATTTTTCTCTCAGAAAATAAAAGTTATTTTTTGAGTTTTATTTCTCGATCAGAATATAAAAGTTATTTTTTGAGTTTTATTTTTCGATCAGAATATAAAAATTATTTTTTGAGTTTTATTTTTCCCCCAGAAAATAAAAGTTTTTTTTTGGGTTTCATTTTTCCCTCAGAAAATAAAAGTTATTTTTTGAGTTTTATTAAAATAAAAGTTATTTTTTGAGTTTTTTTCGATCAGAAAATAAAAGTTATTTTTTGAGTTTTATTCTTCCCCCCAGAAAATAAAAGTTATTTTTTGAGTTTTAATTTTCGATCAGATATAAAAAGGTTATTTTTTGAGTTTTATTTTTCCCTCAGAAAATAAGTTATTTTTTGAGTTTTATTTTTCGATCAGAATATAAAAGTTATTTTGTGTTTTATTTTTCCCCCAGAAAATAAAAGTTTTTTTTGGGTTTCATTTTACACCCAGAAAATAAAAGTTATTTTTTGAGTTTTATTTTTCGATCAGAAAATAAAAGTTATTTTTTGAGTTTTATTTTTCCCTCAGAAAATAAAACTTATTTTTTTTTGGGTTTCATTTTTCGATCAGAAAATAAAAGTTATTTTTTGAGTTTTATTTTTCCCTCAGAAGAGTTATTTTTCCCTCAGAAAATAAAAGTTATTTTTTTTTATTTTTTGTTCGACGTCGCTAGATATCGCTAAAATTCATTTTTTTCACATCTTCGGTATATGTGGTCCGATCCTTAAGTTTGATACACCACTCTCTTTGGCTTGAGAGTTGAGTTTCTAATTTATAATTGTGTTAACCCTAAGTGCGCCATTGGCGTCACTTCCCGCAGTACTTAGTTTATAGCACCTTAATGTAACTTTTTTTGCCTGCATGTTAAACACCATCAAAAACCATTAACCTTTTGCAAAAGAAATATTTCGATCGCTTCAGTAGAACTGGAAATCAAACACATTTAACATTCCGAGGAATATAAGTTTCTCGCTCTCTCTCTGTGAAGAGAACCCTACCGAAATTTTAAGGCGAATTATTTTCTAGAACATTTTAGCCAATTTTTTTTTTTGTTGCGATACGCTCTAATGCACATGCTTCACCATGTCGCCTATGCATGCATAATGTGTCAGCAGAAGTGCGCTGACACCAACACCAACAGCAATACCAACACCAAAAACCAACGACAACCAAAAAATAAAATGAATAAAGAAAAAAAATGGAAAATGGAAACCAAAACGAAAAACAGCACAGCAAAACTCTGCTCAACTTAAAATCTGACAGGCAGTAAACGATTTACTTTGTTCGGGCATGTTGTTAAAGGAAATAAAGTTTTGGAGCGAACGAGCGAAATTGAGGCGGCGAAGAAGTACGTAGTATGTGCTGACGGAGGATGCAGCATTTCGTTTACTTTGCTGTCAACATTGTTGCTTTTTTGGTGTTTTTGGTTTTTGTTTTGGTTTTTGTTTTTGGTTTTTGGTTTTTGTTTTTGTTATTTCTTTATATTTTCTTTTTTGCTGTCTAACTGTGGCTTTGTGATTTGCGCGCCTGAACTGCCACTAAACTTTCGCTACGTTTAACCCAACCTCTTGCCTTCAAAATTTTCACGCTGCTTTTTTCGCACTCTCTCCTCACTCTCTCTGTCGCTGTCGCTGTATCTGTCTCGCGCCAACTCGCTTTCTGATCTTTTCCGGTTTTTCCGTTGCCGCAAGCGATTATAAAATTTTCCACTTTGTTAACCGCAAACAACGAAAAGAATTGTTTAGCAGAAAAGACACGTTATGACCCAGCAAAAATCTGGTCATCGCTATTACCTTTCAGGCATGATAGAAGGTCTTGCCATGGAACATCTGGCGAGTTCATCACTTCTTTCACGCATTGCCAGTAATGCAGAGTGGAAAGAGCTTCCATTACCAATTCCACGTAATGCAAAGTAGAATGGAGCGCGAAAAATGAACTGGAATAAATACCGTTATTTTCGGTGGAAATTTCCATCATGCCTTACATTTTTCGCCTTCTTTCTCTGCTTCCCTGTAAGATATTCTTTATTTGATTCACCAGAATCCTTGCGGTATTGCGTGATTTATTCGTTCGGCGGTAATGCAGTGGGCAAGTCCTTCCCTCCAATGACAAGCCCATGCTAATGTCAGGCATTATGTCAACGAATGTGGAAGCGATTGCCAGGGTTTTACTGGATTACCCTTTTAATTCCACGGTCATCGAGTTTTTTGGTGGGGACTTGTGCGAATTACATCCATACATACATACATACATACCCACATGCATGCAGAAACTTTTGAATGTACATATGGATATTTTCTGGGAACTAATCCAGGAAAAGGGGGAGGGGAAGCGCTTGCAGCAGCAGCAGAACTGTCGCCTCAGGACGGACACTTGTGTTGCACATTGCTGACTTGCACGTATGTTTTCGTGTGTGTGCGTAAATGATGAATGTGCCCACCAAAAAACTCGATGACCGTGGAATTAAGAGGGTAATCCAGAAAAACCCTGGCAATCGCTTCCACGTTCGTTGACAGAATGCCTGACATTAACATGGGCTTGTCATTGGAGGGAACGACTTGCCCATTGCATTTCCACCGAACGAATGAATAAATCATGCAATACCGCAGAGATTCTAGCGAATCAAATAAAGAATATCTTACAGGGAAGCAGAGAAAGAAGGCGAAAAATGTAAGGCATGATGGAAATTTCCACCGAAAATAACGGTATTTATTCCAGTTCATTTTTCGCGCTCCATTCTACTTTGCATTACGTGGAATGGGTAATGGAAGCTCATTCCACTCTGCATAACTGGCAATGCGTGAAAGAAGTGATGAACTCGCCAGATGTTCCATGGCAAGGCCTTCTATCATGCCTGACAGGTAATAGCGATGGCCAGATTTTTGCTGGGACGCGTTATGTGTTTTTGTCACTGGCATCACAGGCACGCACGTACGAACACACACACATATGTAGACACTTTGTTGGAAATTTTATTTTTTAAGTTGTTATTATTGGGAGTTTAGCTGCGATTTTTTTTCTTGCGCTTCTGAACTCCTTTTTTGATTTGTTTTTGTTTTTGTTTTTTTTTGTTTTTTTTGTTTTTGTTTTTGTTTTTCTTTTTGCTTTTGTTTTTCATTTTTTTACTTCTAAGTTACCAGTTTTGTAAAAAATTTTTACATTGTTGCTTTCTTTTTTCACATATTAAGTAAATCCTTTAAATATTTTCACTCATTCCATTCTTTTCACTTCACTTCTTCTGCCCTTTCCATTGCTTTTCAACTTCTTTTTTGTTTTTTTTTTCTTGCTTTATATTCAGTCACTATTGTTATTGTGGTTGTGCTTTGTTATTTGCCACCATTGCTGTTGGTTACAGCACGTATCTTCACTTGTGTGTTACAACAAAGTTAGTTGGATGCCAGTTAAAATGAAGCGAAAGCGAGAATATTCAATAACTACAACTTCTAAGTGCATAACATTTAGACATATTGTTATGTTCGGCGAGAAGACAACAAAGTAAAAAAAAAAAAACAAAAAAAAAAAAAAAAAAAATAAAAATAAAGATAAAAATAAAAATAAAAATAAAATAATCAGGACAATGAAAAAAAATTAAACTTAAAAATAACACTTTGAAAGCAAAACTAATGTTGAAGTTTGAAGAAACCTTAATCACGATTGTTTGGCTTGTAGTGCGAGGCTTTCAAAGCTACAATCATTCTCTTCGCTTTGTATCTTCCTTAACCAAAGCTTATTTTTTGAACTATGCGATTATCTTTCCATCTAGGAAGAACTGAGTAGATGGTAAAATTGCTCATAGATTTGATGCTTCAGTTTTCACGGACGTGTCAAAGATGGCATGTAGAGTGGGAGCGGGCGTCTTAGCAACACATCCGGACACGCCCATATCAATTGGGCTCTCGGATACGGCCTAATCAATCCAAAATTTTCACCATACAGGAGGCCTAAAAGGCTCTACTTGCAACGGAAAATGCCGATGCCGGCTAGTCAGGCGACTGTAAGGGCTCTGGGGTCCGAAACGGTGTCATCAAACCTGGTCAGGCAGTGTAGATAGTGTGCTTAGCAAGTCGACATAGCGTAACTAATCCTGATCTGCGTACCGGGGCAACGAGAAATCTGCAAATAGCAGATGAGCTGGCCAGGTAGGGCTCGCAACATCAAGGGCCGAATCTCTCGGCACTGCTTTGAGGAGGCTAAAACCAGATGGAAACGAAGAAGTCTGTAGCCTTCATACAACGAGATGCGATCCTCAGTCATTCTAAAGATGGACACAGCAACCAACCAACCTGCCTTAATATAGGAAACTAGTATCACCGTGGTCGAAAATTCGACCAATTAAATTGAGAGCGGAACGATTTGAGAGTGGAAAGACCATATTTCTTATATAACATTTCTATAATAAAATATGTATAAAATAAAAGATATAGTTATTGGTACTGGTTGTCCAAGGAGACATAGTAAAATTCTATGTCGAATAATTTTCTAGAATATTCTAAACCTCTAGCGACCTCTAAAATTCCATTTTCCGGACTCTTCTTTCTCTTTCCAGTTTCCTTCCTTTTTCTCTTCTTCTGTCCTTTTTGCGTTTCCTTCCCCTTTATCCTTTTTAATTTCCGTACACTTTCCTATTACCTTTTCCCCTTTCCTTTCCTCTTCCTTCGCCATTTCCGTTCCTTTCACTTTCCCTTTTTTTATTTTCCTTTCCCTTCCTTTCCGTTACTTTCCGTTCCTTTACTTTCCTTTCCTTTCCTTTCCTTTCATTTCCTTCCTATAGTGAAAGAATGTCAAAAAATTTTTTCAAATAGGTGGCAACCGGGTTTGTAAAAATTAAATTTTATTACCCATCTACGGGACAAGCCCTTTCAGATGACGTTTCAAATTTAAAAATCAAACAAACTATACCGGAATATTAAATGGTTTGACAGGTGGCACCCTTTTTCTAAAAATGATAATAAATTACCAATTTTCCGATTAAGCCCTTTCATATAACACCTCAAACTTAAAAATCAAACAAACTCGAGCATAAAAATGAATTTTTGAACAGGTGGCAACACTTTTTGTAAAAATTATAATAAATTACTCATTTCATGCAAACCTCTTTCAACTGAAAACTCAAATCGAAAAATCAAACAAACTATAACGTAAAAATAAATTTTGGAACAGGTGGCAACCCTTTCTTATAGAAGTTATAATAAATTACTCATTTTAAAGTAAAGCCCGTTCATATTGGCAGCCAAAGCCCTTTCATATGATATATAAAATTTAAAAATCAAACAAACTATAGCGTAAAACAGAATTTTTGAACATCTGGCAACCCTTTTCAAAAAAATTAAACCTTCCTGCACATCTGCAGGCCAAGCCCTATCATATGACATTTTCGAAAATCGAAAATCGGTAAAACGCTTAGCGTAATATATATAAAGATAGGGCTAACCTATAGTTTTTTACGCAGATGACCTTATAGTTATGGAAGTTGCCAGGTACCTACTTGCTATGTATAGCTACCTTTAACCTTCTCTTTCCAACCTTTAAACTTTAATCTTTAACCTTCAACTCTTCAATGTATTTTGCTACAGCCGGCGACATCTTTACAAATATAAAACAAGTAAGGAAGCCTAAGTTCGAGTGCAATCGAACATTAGATACTCAGCTGTATGCTTTCATTGTTTGTTTGCGTTTGTTCGATATAGGGTGTATTTTATATGAAACGAGTGCTGCATAAACAGGGCGCAGCCACGCCCATTTTCAAAATTTATATCAATCATCCAAATAAGCATACAAATATTATTGTTAGTGCAAAATTTCATCCCTCTATGACTTTTAGTTACAAAGACTTCACGTTACAAATTCCAAAAGGGTGTTCCAGAAATATCTTTGTTAAAAAGTAGGCGTGGTCATAAACCGATTTCAATACATTTTTGCGTGTCTATTAACACATGTTATAAAAGTGTATAAACCAAGTTTCGTCATAATATCTCAATTATTTGTCGAGTTAAAGGCTAAGAAATCTCATATATCCCTTTGTCTAAAAAGAGGCGGTGCCACGCCCATTTTCCAAACTTTTTTATTTTTTGTTTCCGGTCTATTGTAAAACTCATGTCACAAAATTTCAATGAATTATCTTTATATTTCACATAGATATCGCTTAAAATGGTTTTATTAGGTCACTTTATAATACACATATATAAAAGTGGGCGCGGTCGTCAACCGATTTTGGTAATTTTTCGTCCACACATTTGGCTAAGTAAATATATCACGCGTACCAGATTTCATCGATATATCTTTAACGGTTTCTGAGTTATGGCTTATTAAACTTTCAATATTCGCTCCTTAATAAGTGGGCGTGGCACCGCCCATTTTCCAAAATTTTTGTAGTTTTTGTTTTATGTCCATAGTTGGACTCCTGCCACAAAATCTCAGTGATTGATCTTTATATTTGACAGAGATATCGCTTAAATGTTTTTATTAGGCCCCCTTATATTTCCTATATATAAAAGTGGGCGTGGCCGTCAACCGATTTTGATAATTTTTCGCCAAAACATTTGACTAAGTAATTATATTACGCGTACCGAATTTCATCGATATATCTTCAACGGTTTCTGAGTTATGACTCATAAAACTTTCAATGTCTGCCCCTTAATAAGTGGGCGTGGCACCGCCCATATTCCAAAATTTTTGTGTTTTTTGTTTTATGTCCATAGTTGGACTCATGCGACAAAATTTCAATGATAGATCTTTATATTTGACAGAGATATCGCTTAAAATGGTTTTATTAGGTCACTTTATAATACACATATATAAAAGTGGGCGTGGCCGTAAACCGATTTTGATAATTTTTCGTCAAAACATTTGTCTATGTAAGCAAATTACGCGTACCAAATTTCATCGATATATCTTCAACGGTTTCTGAGTTATGACATATAAAACTTTCAATGTTTGACCCTTAATAAGTGGGCGTGGCACCGCCCATTTTCCAAAACTTCATCAAATTTCTTCATAAGGGCCCGAGCTCAATACGTGGGTAAAATTTTAAAACTCTAGCTATATTAGTGGCTGAGATACCAAATTTCCGATTTTTTCTATATAGGAAAAGTGGGCGTGGTCATGGTCCGATTTCGCCCATTTTCAATACCAACCGTCCCAGTCTCGATACCAACTTGCGTTCCAAATTTCATCAAAATATCTCAATTTTTGCGCGAGTTAGAGTGTTTACAGACGGACGGACGGACGGACGGACGGACAGACGGACGGACGGACGGACGGACGGACGGACGGACGGACGGACGGACATGGCTCAATCGATTTCTCTTTTCACCCTGATCATTTTGATATATATAAGTCTATATCTATCTCGATTATTTCATTCTGTTACAATCCACCGTTATGTGATTAAAACTATAATACTCTGTGTACTAGTACAGCTGAGTATAAAAATATAATCTGCAAAATTTTATGAAAGCATACTTTGGTCAGGTCAAAGTTAGCCACAGTAATAGGAAAACAACAAGAACAACAACAACAACAAAAACCAAAGAATTGTCATAAACATAAATTCCAGTTAGTCGAGCTTATTTGCCATACTCACTCTCTTTTCTTTGCTCCATCTATGTATGTAAGTGTAGCCATGAATGCTAAAAATAGTGAGAACAACAAAGACAGAGAAATGCATAGGTGTGATAAATTTTTGATGTTGTTTTTGTGGTATTTATCACTTTTGTAATTGTCACTGTGAATTATAGTTGCTAACAATGCTTAAATATGAAAATAACAAAAATTGCTGTGGGTGGGCGAGCACAAAAGAATTGAGTGCAAATAGAGCAATCAAGGGATAGCTTGCATGTCAACCAGAGGTGAATTAGGGAGAGGGAGATTTAAAAATCAAAATGGGATAATTGGTTTAAATAGTAAAAATAATTGTAACAATATTATTAAAACAAGGAGTTTCTAAATGATGTGAACGTAGTTAAGTTATAGGACAATTTAAAACCTTGCAAGTATTCATATATGCCAGTATCACGAACACCGAACGAACTACCGAAACGCCGAAAGCCACGGTGCCGAACTCCTCGAAAATCGTATCAGCTACTCCGTCGGTACGAAGTTAAGTGTTGCCAACTATATGAACTATGTTGGAATCAGCGTTACCAAGTGCTGATGCGAAATTGAGCGGGTTTTTCTCAGGTTTCTTATCTTTTTGATAAAACCAAAAACATTTTTACTTTATTTTACTAAAAACAATTTATTTAAATAATAAAATAATGGATTCTATTGCGATAGCAGCTTTATTAGTAGAGAAAGAGGAGCAAAGGATTTCTCTGAACGAAAGAAAGTTTTTGAGAGATCATAGCAATAATAATAATAATATAATACAATAATAATAATAATACAATGGCGCTATTATAACTCTGATGAGTTTTATGGCCGAGCTTCTCTCCCAATTCGCGGTGTGCTCCTTTTTGTTTTTCCTACTAATTGGGTGGACCTACAGTTTTATGCCGACTCCGAACGGCGAATGCATTTTTTGTGAGAAGCTTTTTCATGGCAGAAATACTCTCGGAGGGTATGCCGCCCACTGCCGGGAGGTGACCGCTGCTCTTAAAAAACCCAATAATTGGATTTTTACTAATTAGAAAAATTTGTTTGGCTCGGACCGTGGTTATAATACAATGGCGCTATTATAACTCTGACGAGTTTTATGGCCGAGCTTCTCTCCCAATGTGAGGTATGCTCCTTTTTGTTTTTCCTACTAATTGGGTGGACCTACAGTTTTATGCCGGCTCCGAACGGCGAATGCATTTTTTGTGAGAAGCTTTTACATGGCAGAAATACACTCGGAGGGTATGCCGCCCACTGCCGAGAGGTGACCGCTGCTATTAAAAAAAACCCAATAATTGGATTTTTACTAATTAGAAAAATTGTTTTGGTGTTTGGCTCGGACCGTGGTTTGAACCCGAGACCTTTGGCATAGCAGCCGAGCACTCTACCCACTGCACCACAGCGGCCACAATCATAGCAATCCTTTTACTTTAAGTAAACAAGCGTAAATTTAATTACAGGCTGAAGATAAAAAAAATAGTCTTAATTTTGCGTGAAAGAAATCTTTACCTTGTCCTTTTTTCTTTTTTTCATAGAATTATTTTGAACTACATAAAAGCAAATTGTATACAAAAAGAGAGGAAAATTTCAAAACCAATGTACCCGGCACCGGAATATTCGTTTCTGATAGATCACTAAAATGCAAACGAAATATTGCGGAAACTTATAGTTCATTAATAACACAGTATTTTGGCCTAGAGCACCCTTATGATTTTACTAAAATGGTAAATTGCTGGTAATACACATTCATAATTCGTTAGTTGCTTTTTTATAGTAGTCAAACAATAATTATCAACTTCAGAACATGCATTATTACACTTGGGTGAAAATATATTTTAATTTCCAAAACCTACATACGCAGGTAAATCACTCTTCTTATCATTTCACAATTTTTTCTTTGAATTTTTTCTTTGCATATAACAGCAATTCAATCGCAGTGGAAAATGCAATCGACCCACGCCATGTTTGTGGCTTCTCGCGACCGGTTGGTTAATGTATTTACATATAATCACACTCACTAACACTTATTACAACTTCATACATTCATTTACATAATTTACTTAAACTTTTATTGTAATTTTTGATATTTTGTTAATATCGCCGCAACCAAATATTTGCGGCAAATTTCGGCACGAAAAACTGTCAAAATGTTCGTTCATTCGGTGTGCATAATGCCGATTTACCGAACTTCGAAAGATTCCGCGCGCCGTCGGTTGTCATAATGCCGATTTGCCGAAAACGTCATTTCGGTACCGCCGACGGTGTTCATGATAGTGGCATTAGCCTCTCCATTGAAAAAAGTTACTCATACGCCACACGCCTTCAGTCAGATTTTGAACCCTAAGAGCAACTGTTAATCGTTGTGCGCATATTCACAATGAACAGTCAGTGCTCCAAAATATTTTCATTGTCCTGTAATAATTTCCATATTTTCTTGTTTACCAAAATTAAGTAAATAAATTTCTTGAAAAAAAAAAAAAAAAAAAATAAATTAACCAAACACATGTGAAAGTTACCAAGAAACCAAAAGCAAAGAAATAACCTATTTTGGGAATTAATTACCAAGTTCGGCAACCGTGATTCTATTTGTACTATAAATAGAATTTGTTCAAGCAAAAACAAAAAAACCAGTTCTTGCTTTGCATACGTATGTATGTACATGCGGTTGTTTTCATTATATTTGCAAATACAACAACAACAAAACAGAAAGCTTGTTACTTATTGGCTTGCATGCATGATTGAAATTCATAGAGACTATTTTGAAGAAAGGTAAGTATAAAAGTAGGGTTGCCAAATACCTTCCCCGAAAAAATCAGTACAATGCCCTCCGAAAAAAAAAAAACAATATATGCGGAGAAAATCGTCTTTGTCACAGGCATTTTGTTTTTGTTTCCGTATCATTAACTGTCAATCATGTTGCTATGACATTTAGCGTTCGCGTTGCTTCCTCCTTCCTAATTGTTTCATGATGCTTACGAGCAAAACCCTCGGCGTGCTGGGTGCTTGTTTCACCCAGCAAATTTGATCGATGTGAAACTTCTCTCACTCGTCGGAGTGCACAACAACAATTACACGTTGCACCTCGAGTATTGTCGTAAGCATAATCACGGAATTACAAACGTCAAATGAAAACAGTTGGAAAATTAAAAACAGGGCAGGGTGATAAAAATGAATTTTTTTTTGTGTCGGCTAAAAATCAGTGCAAATCAGTACAAAATCCAAAAAATCAGTATTTCTTAAGGTTTTTAAAACCATCAGTACGGAGCACGAAAAGTCAGTATTGTACTGATCAAATCAGTACGTCTGGCAAACCTATATAAAAGCCACAATGAAGAATGGAGTATAATGTTGAATATTCCACTAACTATATGATGCCGTTGGGCTGTTGATGTCATGTTTCGAATCCGGAGGAGAATAGAAATATAATAGAGGAGAGAACACAATAAAAGTGAATGTTTGAAAAATACAACAATTTAGTTAAACGTTGCAACTTTTAGGATGAGATGAAGTTACATACAAACATACCTATGTACATACATACATACATACAGGTGAAGCTAATAAAAGCGTGTTAAGCATTTAGCCGATTAATCACTTAACCAGAGATTTTTGCACGGTTGAGCAATTTATTTGACAGCTCGCCATGCAATTTACGTGAAACCGGCTCGAAGTGTGTTTTTATATGTACATATGTTTAAAATATGCACTTATTACCAAGGTATACCATTTTATGCCATTTTGCTAAATACATAAGCTTTATATTTGTATAGGATGCTCCAAGAAGAAGTAATTTCTATCATGTGTACTCGTATTGTGCTACTTGCGGTTTTTTGATGTGTAAACATCTTTGCTGTAGCTACGAGTAATTTTGAAAAACAGGTAAAGTTTACGCGTAAACCTGTAAATGCGTAAACCGTAAATGAACTTTGTGTTAGTGCGCTGCTGCGTCCGTGTGAATCGCTTGGCATTGTCAGTGGTAGGTAGGTAGATAGACATGTACTTACAAATGCTTGCATGCATAACCATGCAAATGCAAATATCAACAACAACAGTAACGAAGCGAAGTGAAGTTGTTTGTTGTTGTTGTTTTCTGCAACAATGCGGCAAATAGGCGAAATGAGAAGGACCAACCTGGTTTGAACATGTATGCAAATGTATGGATATGCATACCTACATCTACCTATCTAATTTTCTGAGCAATATTGGTATCAAATGAAAGGTTTTGAGCAGGACTTCGATATGAAGCTCTTTTCATTGTGATCCCTCGGCCGGTCTCCAGATATGGGTCAAAACAAGGACCGGATGATCCTTGATTGTTTCTGAGAAATATTGGTATCAAATGAAAGGTTTTGAGCAGGACTTCGATATGAAGCTCTTTTCATTGTGATCCCTCGGCCGGTCTCCAGATATGGGTCAAAACAAGGACCGGATGATCCTTGAATGTTTCTGAGAAATATTGGTATCAAATGAAAGGTTTTGAGCAGGACTTTCACATAGAGCTCTATTCATTATGAGTCCTAGGTGGGGTCCCCAAATGTGGGTCAAAATGTGACCCCGGAATAACCCGGAATGTTTCTGAGCAATATTGGTATAAAATGAAAGGTGTTGAGTAGGACTTCTACACGGAGCTCTACTCTTTATGATTCCTAGGCCGGGTCTCCAGATATGGGTCAAACGTGGACTCGGATGATCTTGCATGTTTCTGAGCAATACAAACCAAAACAAAATAAAAAATCAAAATTCAAAAACCAAAACAAACAAAAACAACAAAATAGTAGCAGTCACAATGACAACAAAAAATTACAAAAACGATAGTCGCCTTTTAATCCATAGAAAACCAGGAAAAAAGGAATAAGGAAAAGGGAATAAATATCCGATTTCGAAACTGTTTACACATCAAGATTCATGAATACCCGTTATTCACGCTTTAATTTTTTTTTTAATTTTTTTATAATCAACAAACAAAACACGTATGTGAAAAAGTTGCAATTTCAAAATGTGAAGGTCTCTAACTCAGAAAGCACTGTCCAAAGCAAATAAATGGCTATAATCACTGCAAACAGCGTACTCCAATTATGCTCACCACCTATGGCTCATCAATGCTAAAACAAAAAATTCAAAATGTGTTATTTACACACTCATATTTGTTTGCTAATTGCTTCACACTCTGTTGCTCCATATGTATGGAAATGTATGTATGTGTGTGTGATAAAGCAAATGATACACTTCCGTATTTAGCGATAAAAAACAGAAATCAGAACGATACCCCACTAGCTAAATCTGTATGTTTTTCTAACTCTGTGCATATGCACAATGTATACTTATACTCGTACATATATGTAATTGTATATACATAGATATCTACAGATAAGTATATATGTTTGTATATGCACAGAGCTGTGCCTTCGCGCACTACTTTCCTATTGTAATCGAATTATTCGCGCAGCTGCTGTAATTAATTACACAGTTGAATGGTCACATGATTGTTTCCGCTTCCGCGACAATCAAACGACAACGACGACGGCAACAATGACGGTGATGAACGCAGCAGCAAATAGTGGAATGCCACCCAAGTGGCACATAAATGAAAACATGAATGGGCGGCGGAGAATATGTGTGTACAGTAAAAGTTTTATGTGTGGTGTGGAGTGAAGTGTAATGCAACATATGGGTTTCGATAGTGTATTAATATACACTAGTATCGCCGGTGCTCGAAATTCGACCATGCAATTTATTTTTTCAACTTTGTATTGGTACAAAAATTATTCCTTTTCGCTCCTTTAAGCTACACTTTCCAAATTCCAGTTATACCGCAACACTGATTTGCCCTTTTGATCACGGTCCGACGCGAAATCATGGTCAAAATCAAGGCAGATCTAGGAAGGTAGGCCCGGTGGCGAATTCAGAAATTTCCCATGTATTTTGTTATTGTAATTGGTAGAGTGTAATGTCAAAATGATATTTCGCCGTGGTTAAAATCTGAATTCGCTTGGGGCTCGTCCATTCCTATTGGCCATGATATGAATTCGCTTTGATTTTGACATTACACTCTACCTTTGTAAATAAAAAAAGAAGTTTTTCAATTCGCCGCCGAGCCAACCTGTTAGATATGCCTTGGTCAAAATTAAAATTACTCAGTGTGCTTTCCCGCCCTCTCTTTTTCGCTTTAATGGAAAAGCAATAGGAGATATTTGGCCGCGTTGATTTTGATCTGAGCGTAAACTGGGCCAATGCATATAAAATAGAGAGAGCGCTTTTAAATTAAAGCGACTCTTCAACTGTGTTTACGATATTTGTAAACTCGTCTACGATATCTATTTCTCTTAACTAAAAATTTTATTTATTAATTATAAAGAAATTAAATAATTTATAGAAAAAATTATATGCCCATGCACTGCTCCTGACTCATACGAACACATTCATATCAATTTTATGTGGATATGAGTATGTTAAATGTGCTAAACAACCTGGCAATTGTTTGTATGGAAAAAATGTTAGCCTATTAATATATAGATCAGGGCTGCTCAACGCTCTCTTATTGAAAGTACAAAACTCAATACATATACAAATTTTGTATATGCACTGAAAATTTTTTCGCTCATTTAAATTTTTGTATGAATTCCAATAAAATATTATTTTAGAATTTATTTTCAAATGGTAGTATCCCATACATACACATTTTTTTTATTTTTTATATGAAAGTTTTTTGAATACAAATTTTTTACAGTGCTTTCATTTTTTGAATTTTTTTTTATTACATATTTGTTATTAGTGGTCTTCATCTAAAGTGATAAAGTAATAAATTGTTAAACTTTATCAGTTTATCCGCATTTTTACATGAACGCACCTCGGTAAATAATTGTTTAAACTCTTGTCAGCTGTCAATGACAGCTTGATTAATAAATAAAAAACTCAATAAAATAAACAAAAAATACATATAACATTTTTGTAAAAATTATTTCAATAATTCGTGCTAAAATGCCGAAAGAAAGCACAATTTCTTCTTTTGAATTGAAAAAAGTAAAACTGAGAATGTGTCAGACTTGAATTTTACCGAAATTTATAAATTTACGCAACAAAATCGTTCGGTAAAGTGATAAACTTTGCTTAAATATATTTTCCTACAAATTTTGACAGATAATTTATCACAATTATTATTTTATCACTTTACCCCATTTACCAGCAGTTTCTCACTTTAGATGAAAACCCTTATTGTAAATTTCGATTTCTTACGGCAGTGCTCGAGCTCCTATACAAAGTGCCTTTACTCTGCACATTCAATATGAATCATAGGCACATACATATAAAATTCTTTTTATAACTGAGTGCTTATGGGAGTGCAAAGAAAATTTTATTTTCATATTTGAATTGAAAATATGTATCTGTGCCTATGATTCGGAACAAAACAAAAACAATTGTGCTTTGAGTGCCTATGAGGTGAGCAGCCCTGATATAGATACATACATACATACACCCCTACATACAAATGTACATATACATGCGCTAAATTGTGTATCTTTAAAATG
The DNA here is from genome assembly GCA_960531455.1 of Urophora cardui. Taxonomy (NCBI): domain Eukaryota; kingdom Metazoa; phylum Arthropoda; class Insecta; order Diptera; family Tephritidae; genus Urophora; species Urophora cardui. The sequence goes on along the minus strand of OY482670.1, from coordinate 28,556,715 downwards.
ATACTGCAGCGCTAACATAGCATTGAACTCATGATGAACTCTATTGAGCTTTCAGCGCACAGACGGTAAATCGACTTGACGAAAATGTGTCGGATGTACTGTGGAGCAGAAGTACTTAGTAGATAATGTGTACCACGTCTTTCTTGAGTGTAAAAGTTTCTACGAATCTAGAAATAAGTTGCATAGTAGAATATTTGGAAATGACTATTCACCTGAGTCGCTCATAAAACTCATGCTAGGAAGCAGTTCAAAGTGGATTGCAGTGAGTGAAATAATAGCAGACACGATGAAAGCACTGAGTAGTCTAGAGAGGTTACGGCGAACCAGCGGTGGCAACTAAAAATACCACTATTCGTTTCAGATTATTCTCACAATCTTCTAAACATGGGTAGGTGCTTCGATAGGAACTGATACGTACCGGAATTCAGACTTCCGCATTCGGCACGATACGCGTATGTGGTCATTTTCAGATTCAGGGCTTTTAATGAATAAAAGCGGTTAAGGCTTGTCGGTGCAAGTTCGACTAAAAGTAATAAAGTGGCCACGATGAACGATCTCTAATTAGAGAACTATATTATAATACACCAATGTCTTTGGATTGAGAGGGGGGTTTATACTATATAATCGCATTAACTCTATGCTCGCTATTGGGGTCACTTCCACCCAGTAACTTGTTTATAACACCCTAATATAACTTTTTTATGCCTGCATGTTAAAAGTAGTAAAAAATTATTAATCTTTTGCAAAAGAAGTATGTATTTGCATTGCTTCAGTAGAACCAAAAATAAGACACGTTCAACATTCCGAGAAATATATATATGTTTTTTGCTTCCTGTGGTCTTTTGTTTTCATTTTACAAAGATTTCTTCTGAGCAGACCGCTACTGAAATTTTATGGTGAATAATTTTCAAGAACATTTTAACCCCCTAACACTCCCACGAAATGGTTATTTTGACCGCTTTTTTATATATTCAGAAAAAAATTGTATTTTTAAGGTCGTTGGAGGGTTAAAATGTTCTACAAAATTATTCACCCTAAAATTTCACTACGGATCTCCACAGAATATATATTTGCAGGATGGACCTAAAAGACCACCGGAAGCGAAAAACATACATATATTCCTCGAAATAATGTGTTTTATTTCGGGCTTTACTGAAGCGATACTTCTTTTGCAAAAGATTAATGGTGTTTGACGACGTTTGACATGCAGATAAAAACAAATTACATTAAGGTAGTATAAACTAAGTACTGAGAAAAAGTGACCCCAATGGCGTACATATGGTTAATACGATTATAAAGTAGAAACCCCCCCCCCTCAAGCCATTGGTGTCTTAAACTTAGGGATCGGACCATTTTTCTGGAAATGTTTTCCGAAAAGACATTATAGGGGGGGCGTACGGTGGACTTTTTTTGGTCCATAAAAAGTGACCCGGCCTAATGTAGATATGTATATATCTATTCTATATGGTTACATCTTTGCTATCTTTGCTATTTGCTGTCTGCGTCATGTCATAAACATTTTGCTAACCAATGCTATTAAAAATAGCTAAATACATAAGCAATTACATTTCTTTACGTACTTAGATAACAGTTCATTTATTGCCATAGTCAATTCTAATTTAATTGCATTAAATTAAATTGATTTTCACATTGATCGGCTACCAAATAATAAAGTGAGTTGTGGTTAAACTCAAACCTCCAAAAAAAAGCTCGGTAAAAAGGCAAATCAAAGAATAATTAATTTTAGCCTCAAACGGTTGAAAGCAAATGAAATGTGAAAGTGAATAAATATTTGATATTAATTATAACAAATATAATAAGATAAGAAAAGGCAAAAGTTATTTCGATATTCAATAGATAACCATACATGCGTAGGTTGTCAAAATTCATTTGCAACTTTAATAAAGACTGTCAGCTGCACAATTAGTGGCATTAACTTGAAAAAAAAAAAAAAAAAAAAAATCAATTGTATATGGTTATCTATATATTAATAGGCTAACATTTTTCCCATACAAACAATTGCCAGGCTGTTTAGCACATTTAACATACTCATATCCACATAAAATTGATATGGATGTGTTCGTATGAGTCAGGAGCAGTGCATGGGCATATAATTTTTTCTATGAATTATTTAATTTCTTTATAATTAATAAAGAAAGTTTTTAGTTAAGAGAAATAGATATCGTAAACGTGTTTACAAATATCGTAAACACAGTTGAAGAGTCGCTTTGATTTAAAAGCGCTCTCTCTATTTTATATGCATTGGCCCAGATCAAAATCAACGCGGCCAAATATCACCTATTGCTTTTCCATTAAAGCGAAAAATGAGAGAGAGTGCGGGAGAACTCACTGAGTAATTTTAATTTTGACCAAGGCATATCTAACAGGTAGGCTCGGCGGCGAATTGATAAACTTCTTTTTTTTATTTACAAAGATAGAGTGTAATGTCAAAATCAAAGCGAATTCACATCATGGCCAACAGGAATGGACGAGCCGCAAGCGAATTCAGATTTTAACCACGGCGAAATATCATTTTGACATTACACTCTACCAATTACAATAACAAAATAAATGGGAAATTTCTGAATTCGCCACCGGGCCTACCTTCCTAGATCTGCCTTGATTTTGACCATGATTTCGCGTCGGACCGTGATCAAAAGGGCAAATCAGTGTTGCGGTACAACTGGAATTTGGAAAGTGTAGCTTATCTCCGCGAAAAGGAATAATTTTTGTACCAATACAAAGTTGAAAAAATAAATTGCATGGTCGAATTTCGAGCACCGGCGATACTAGTCCATATTAATGCTCTGTTGAACCTACCCCTCTGACTCTGCTAATCAAAGAGGAGGCTATGAGAATGATGTGTCGACTACACTCGGGAGTTTTTAGCAGGCTGTCAGAGCAATACCCTTAACCCCCGCGTATCCTTTAGTAGACGTTACACTGTCGCTTTTCCCACAAGAGCTCAATGGAGAGATCAAGAAAGAAAATCATCTACACAGACAGATCAAAAACAGAACCACAATTCCATTCCACATCTGAGCTGCTCATAATCAATTCAACACAAGAACTTACTTTTCGCTTTTACTTTCACTTGTTATCTTATTGTCCGTGAGAAACATAATTAAAACTTTTTGTTATAGAATTCATATTTTTAATTAAATTTTATTTTATATCACTATTATTGTTATTACCTTTTTTTGTTATTACTGTTATGATGATGATGGTGTTGTTCATGATGATTATTATGTATTATTATTATCATTATTACTATTGTTATTGGTCAGCTTTTGCTTTAGTCTGACTTGATTGTGAAATTAGCTGCATTAACTTCTAACATTTCTTTTCATTCAAGCAAAACAATTTCACACGCAGATCAGGAAATGCCATACACGTAAATAAATTCACGGAAACACACACAGCAACATGTCGGCTTTGGCCTTTTTCCCCATTTTATTTTAGCATAAACGCGTAGCAGTTCACAATGGGATTGTGGTTGTGAATAAATATGTGGCAATTAGGTACCCAGGGGAAAAAATGTTAAGCTGTTGCCTTTATTAAGTACTCGTAGTTATAAGAAATCAGACAAGCAATCTAAGCAAGAAAAATAAATTTTTGCTGCGCTTCATTTCGAGTTTACACAATTTCTTACTGTGTCTTTTTATCGAGACATTTGACAACCTGTTACGCACTTTAGCTGACAGTTTCCAAAAAATAAAAATTCACTTTAATACTCAGCTTAGCCATCTTTATCAATCCTCATACTTCGTTTTTTGATTTTATAACTTTAGAAATTTCACATTTGTACCAGATCGTGCTTGTTGCTTTCAACTTCGCGGGGCTGGGGGCACCTCTAAACACGCGAGTAGGTCAATAAAATTTTATAGGCTTATTTCTGAGCTTAAAGGTGCCGTTCTGGCTTTGGAACAAATTGAATTTCCAAAAAAAAATTTTCACTCCACCTTAATACACCCCTTTATCTTTATACCCAGATGGTATAGAAATCATCATCATCATTATCATCATCATTATCCTCATCATCATTATCAACATCAACATAACCATCATCATTATCAACGTCATATTTATCAACATCAACATCATCATCATCATCATTATCAACATCATCATTATCATCATCAGCATCATCATCATCATCATAATCTTTATCATCATCATCATCATCATTATCATCATAATCATTATCATCATAATCATCATCATCATAATCATCATAATCATCATCATCATCATCATAATAATAATGATCATAATCATTATCATCATCATCATCATCATCATCATCATCAAAATCATCATCATCATCATCATCATCACCAACATCATCATCAATCGTTATCATGAGTATTTTCGTCATGAAATCATCATTATCAACATCAACATAACCATCATCATTATCAACATCATATTTATCAACATCAACATCATCATCATCATCATTATCAACATCATCATTATCATCATCAGCATCATCATCATCATCATAATCTTTATCATCATCATCATTATCAACATCATCATTATCATCATCAGCATCATCATCATCATCATAATCATTATCATCATAATCATCATCATCATAATCTTCATAATCATCATAATCATCATAATCATCATAATCATCATAATCATCATCATCATCATCATCATAATATGATCATAATCATCATCATCATCATCATAATAATCATCATCATCACCAACATCATCAACATCATCATCATAATCTTCATCATCGTCATCATCGTCATCATCATCATCATCATAATCATCATCATCGTCATCATCATCATCATCATCATCATCATCATCATCACCAACATCATCATCAATCATTATAATGAGTTGTTAAATGAAATGTTAATTTTCAGCCCTCAAAGTTTTGGTATGCGTTCTGATTTGAGTCGATATGTTATTTTATATTTTCAACAAACACAACTGGCTATCTGTATAACGTCCTCATTTACTCGTTTGTAACTTTACTTTATTTTACACGACCTTGCTGCTCCTTAACAGCTTTTTTGCTGTTGTTGCTATTTCTATGAATAGCAAAATCTTTCTTATTTTTATTTTTCTTATCCGCATACGTTTTTTTATTTGTTAATGTTTGTCTGCATTGCTACCACTTTTTATTTCTGCTCTTTCCTACGCCGATTTACAAATAATTTTATTGTATGCTCCTTTCGTTCGTTCTTCCCGCGCGTCGCTATGTTAATTGGAAAGCTTTTGGTTTCATTTTATTTTTTCCCATTCCCCTTCCGTGGCCGCTGTGGTGCAGTGGGTAGAGTGCTCGCCTGCTATGCCAGAATTCTCGGGTTCAAACCACGGTCCGAGCAAAACACCAAAACAATTTTTCTAATTAGTAAAAATCCAATTATTGGGTTTTTTAAGAGCAGCGGTCACATCTCGGCAGTGGGCGGCCTACCCTCCGAGTGTATTTCTGCCATGAAAAAGCTCTCAAAAAAATGCATTCGCCGTTCGGAGTCGGAATAAAACTGTAGGTCCACCCAATTAGTAGGAAAAACAAAAAAAGGAGCACACCTCGAATTGGGAGAGAAGCTCGGCCATAAAACTCGCCAGAGTTATAATAGTGCCATTGTATTATTATTGTATTATTTCCCCTTCTTTTCTTTTTCGTTTTCTTTTTCTTTTTATATTTCTTTTTCTTTTTTCCTTTTCTTTTTCGTTTTCTTTTTCGTTTTCTTTTTCGTTTTCGTTTTCGTTTTCGTTTTCTTTTTATTTTTCTTTTTCTTTTTCTATTTTTTTCGTTTTCTTTTTCTTTTTTTTCTTTTTCTTTTTTTCGTTTTCTTTTTATTTTTCTTTTTCTTTTTCTTTTCCTTTTCCCTTTTTCATGTTTGCTGGCTTACAGTGGAGTTTCCTGTTGCTGTTTTATTCATACAATAATTTTATTGTCGTTTCCTCATTTGTTGAATCTAAATGTGTAGGTATGCCTTTGTTTTGTTCTATGGAGTACAAATTCCACAACCTTATCTAGAAAATTCCCAATCGCACTTTATTTCTTCAACATGTTTACAATTGCAGAGGAATCTACTCCTAGGCTGCCGAGTCTGCCTCTTCTGCTGGGAATGCCAAATGGAGCTCCGGAACCATATCTTATTTGGCTTATTGCTCTGCTTAATATATTTAATAAAATTTAACTTCAACAAAACTGTGCATTGCTGAAAGAAACTGAGCATATTTGGATCCATTTATATAATAAATTATTAACAAAGTTTAGCGCGTCCCTCAGGAGAAATTATTTAAGTCCATGAAGACTCTCCATTAAGCTAATCAAATGCATTAAGTTGTATAAAAGTGCCTATTATATACTGTTACTGGGTATAATTAGCATCATAATGGGTATACATATGTCTATATAAAAATATTTGAGAATATTTCCACTACTCGCAGTCTGTGTGTATTTGTCGGCCGGTCAGATGAGCTCCGGCCGGTTGCTATTTTTAAACACAGCAACAGCACAGAGTATAAAAATATCTATGTATGTATGTATGTGAATAAATGTCATATTGCGCAAGAGCCAAAGAAAAAGCAATGCTATTAAAAATAACAGCAAAAACAAATGAAATAAAAACAAAAAAGAAATAAAATAAAATAAAATAAAAACAAGGAAATTAAAATAAAAGATTAAAAACTAAACTTGCCCAAAAAACACAGCCATAACATAAGAATTAAAAAACAATAAAATTTAAGAAAATAATGCAAATACTGTTTGATATTTAATTTGAAAAAAGCTCAAATGAATTTTAGATGAGCGCCAAATAACAAGTTGTTGAAAACAAAAGGGAAATTTTCTTGATAAAAATCCGTTCGTTCTCAACCAAAATGCAAATGACAAAAAACAAAGTGCGTAAAAACGGACGAAAATATTTGTGTATGCCAGGGTTGGGCATGATTCAACTAATTTTGAGTGCACTCAGCCTGCAACTACCACTCAAATTGAGTGGTAGTTAAATTCATGATTTAACTCGATTTTCAACTACCACTCAACTTTAGTGTTGGTAGCAAAAGTGCACAGAAGTCAGTAAAACCCCAAAAAATCTTATGGAAAAACTTACATACATACATATGTATATGTATGCGTATAACTTATACATATGTATGTACATTAAGTATACAAAATTCGAGGAAAGGACATGTGCATTACAATAGTAGTTGTAGATATTCAAGTTCATCTACTAGTTCGTTCTAGTTAAAGTTCTAGTTCACTTTCTAGTTCACCCCTATTTCAATTTCTAGTTCAACTCTAGTTCACTTATGCCAATTTCAAAACTAACGACTCACATATACTCACATACATATGTATGTACATACATTTCACCACAAGCTGATGTGTTGATTAACTTCTCAATGATTCCACTGCCTAAATAGGTTTCGAGCACCAAATTTGAGTGGTAGTTGAATCAAAATTCAACTACCACTCAAATTGGGTGGTAGTTATATTTGAGATTCACTCATTTTCAACTACCACTCAAATTGAGTGATAGTTAAATTCAAGATTTAACTACCACTCAAATTGAGTGGTAGTTAAAATCAGGATTTAATTACCACTCAATTTGAGTGGTAGTTGAAAATGAGTGGTAGTTGAAAAATGCCCATCCTTGGTGTATGCGAATGAAAGGTAAAATGTGTACTTCACAGGGCTGTGCAAACATAAAAAGCAATAAAATAAAGGGCTCTCTACTACGTACTGGCTCTATTTTTGTGTTCAACAATATAATAATAAGTATTTAGTTTCGGAATTTTTGCTACATTAGCTACAGTTTAGAAAATATGACACATGGACCGTTTTACAATTAAATACAATAGCAATTAAGCTAATTTGCTTTTTGCAAGTCTTTAGTTTGGAAAAAAGTTTTGTTCGATATTTCCAGATCTCTTATTACTTCAGCAAACAACGAAAACAACAAAAAAATAATAAAAAAAAAAAAAACAAAAAAAAGAACAAAAAACAATAACAAAAAAAATCAAAAACGAAATCTAAATCAAAAATAAAACCAAAAACAATAACAAAAAAAATCAAAACCAAAAACAAAACCAAAACCAAAAACTAAAAACAAAAACATTATCAACCAAAACAAAAATCAAACAATAACAATAGCAACAACAATAACAATAAAAACAAAAACAAAAATAAAACAGAAATAAAAACGAAAATAGAAACAGATACAAAACCAAAAGAACAAACATAAAAAAACGAAAACGAAAACAAAAACAAAAACCAAAAACAAAAAAATACAATCAAAGCAAAACCAAAAACAGTAAAAACAAAAAAACACAAAATAAAAACAATAACAACAACGAAAATAAAACCAAAAGCAATATCAACAAAAACAAAAACAGATACAGAACCAAAAAGAAGAAACACAAAAAAGAAACAAACAAAAAACAAGAAAAACAAAAAAAAACTAAAACCAACACCAAAAAGAAAAACAGCAAAATAATAATAGTGACAATAAGAAAAAATATAAAAAAACTATAGTCGCATATTAGTCCCAAGAAAAACAGAAAGGAAATAAAAACCGATTTCGGAACTGTTTACATATCAATCTCGTTACTTACGCTTTCGAATTTTTTCTAAGATAAACTCTTGCCAAAGGACCAAAAATGGCTTGGCTTCTTCACAAAAACTCTTCTTAACGATGACTTAATAAATTGTTGGAAGATAAATCACAATTTTTTATAAAAACAATAAACAAAAGCAGTAAGTCGATGATTTTTTTTTTTAAAGCTATATTTCAGCAACAAGAGCTGTTACAAAAAAAAATTGGATTTTAAATTTGAAGTCATTCATCAGACAAAAAATTACGTTTTGTTGGGCTGGTATGGCAGCGGAGCTTTCACTTAAAATTGTTTCATGTTCATGTTAATTGAGTATGTACTTGTATTAAGATGGTGATAAAGGGGTATAGAAAATGACAATTTGCACAAATTTTGGAGTGCGAAAAGGCAATCGACGAAAAATCGACCTTTTTGTTACCTACCGGAAAGTTTATTGACTAGTTCTTGAGCTTTCTTTTTAACAAGTTACGTATACGCAGTGTAGTTCACTGTATGTTTGCTTGTACGCATTTATGTAGCCGAGTCCTTTTTGCATTGCATAAATTAACGCAAAAGCGTGTGTTTTTCAGTTTTAGCATTTCTTGTGATATGGATACCCTGCTTTAAGGAGGAAGGAAATTTAATTTTGTACGAATCTGAATTGTAAGCAAAAGTTTGAAAATTCTAACATTAATTTGAGCTAATTAATTACCAACAGTAAGGTCTGCCATCCTAAGATAAGAAATAATTCATATTTGATATTATATCTATTACTTTATCCAAATGCTGATTAAACAATTTTCAAGGCCGTAGAAATATTATTGCTGCAGGTTAAATGTCACATAAATCATAACAATATTGATGTACATAATACGAGTACATACATATATACATTTACAAATGTCGAATATTAATTTAATGCGAAATTTTATATATACCGCTAAGCAAATACTTGTAAGTTAAGAAGACAGTAAACAAACAAACCCACAAGAAATTGAGAAATAACCAAACACTAAAAAAAAAGATAAATGAAGCAAACACAAATCTAAATGAGCACAATTAATACAAAAACAAAAACAACTAAAACAAAAAACAAAGAAACTTGCTAAGACAATTAACGTGGCTGATTAAGGTTAGAAGCTATGAGAACAAAGAAGTGTGTGTATTAGCTAGATATACATATGTATTTAATTACCCAATAAACATTGTGGTGAATATTTGGAAATGAGCTTAGCTAATATGATTATCAACTTTAACCTAACTTAAGCTGATGCCACATAGAACTTTTTTCGCGTTGCGTTACGCCTTTTTCTACGTCAAAAAATGCAAAACTGAAAAACTATTCCACAATGGGTCATATTAATAAAAGCCAAGCATTTGCTTTTGCTTAAGATTTCAGACCTTTTACTCAAATTTTGAAATTCGGTTCATACAAATTAATGTCAAATTTTCGAAATCTTGAGTGAAAGCATTTGCTTGGTGTAGGGTTAATTTAACTTTTTTTTATTGATCTTGTTGATCATGATTTCTATTGTGAAATTTGAAATACATATGTAACTTCCTCAGAGAATTTTTGAAACTTAAAAAATAAACAACGAATTTTGTTAACGTATAATTTTAAATAAAATTTAAAAAAAAATAAATATATATGGAATTTTAATTACCATATTTGGCGATCCCTTTACAAAAAATAGAAATACCAAAAGATAGATTTGAACATATCCATTTGGATTTAGTTGGACCTCTTCCACCTTCGAATGGTTATCGTTATGTTTTGACAATTATTGACAGACATTCATGTTGGCCAGAAGCTTATCCTCTTCGAAACATAACTGCTCAAACTGTAGCAAACTCTTTTGTTCAAAATTATATTTCTAGATTTGCTGTTCCTCTTAAAATTACTGTTGATCAAGGTGCACAATTTTCATCTCAATTATTTAATGAAATAACTAAAATTCTTGGATCACACAAAATTCAAACGTCTGCTTATCATCCACAAGCTAACGGTATGATAGAACGATTTTATCGTCAACTTAAAACTTCAATTATAGCTTCAGGTTATTCAATACATTGGTCAGAAATTTTACCAATTATTTTATTAGGTTTAAGGACTGCTGTTAAAGAGGATTTAAAGTCATCCCCAGCTGAACTTGTTTATGGACAAACTATTAGAATTCCTGGAGAATTAGTTGTTTGTGGAAAAGATGAATATTCTTCAGAGGAAACACTTAAAAGATTGCGAGATCATTTTTCAAAAGTTAGAACAAAAATTCTACATCATAATAAAGATGTTAGCTTTGTTCCAAAATCTCTCGAAGAATGTGAATATGTATTTGTAAAGATTAATCAAACTTCTGGACTTAAATCACCTTACGAAGGACTATTTAAGGTAATATCAAAACAAAAAAATACGTTTAACATTCAAAAAGGTAATACTATTAAAACTGTATCAATGAACCATTTAAAACCTGCACATATTTCATCTACTACACCAACTGAATCTAATATTAATTCTAAAAAACTTAATTTTAATATTAATTAATTTATTATTTAGCTTAATTTTTTATTTATTTATTTATCTTTTTTTTCATATGTATGTATGTTTTACTGGAGGGGGAGTAAATGTAGGGTTAATTTAACTTTGTTTTTTATTGATCTTGTTGATCATGATTTCTATTGTGAAATTTGAAATACATAACTTCAAAAATTTTCCTCAGAGAATTTTTTAAACTTAAAAAATAAACAACGAATTTTGTTAACGTATAATTTTAAATAAAATTAAAAAAAAAATAAATATATATGGAATTTTAATTACCATACTTGGTTTTTATTAATACGGACCAAATGAACGTTGTAACATCACTCAAAAAATATTTATTTTATGCAAGGCTGCAAAATAACGTTATTTTTAAAAATAAACAAAAAAAAATTTTTGTTTCTGTTGAAATATTCGATTTTATAAACCAAGGGTGCTCAACGCTCTCGTATTGAATGGGGAATCTCCAATACATCTACAAAAATTTATTAGTGCACCGAGAAAAAATTTGTGTTAGATTTAAAAAAAAAACTTACAAACTACAAGTAAATTTTTTTTGTACGATTGGAAAATTTTATATACAACATAAATACATACATATGTACAATATTTACAATATATTTTATTTATATTAAATTAAGATATGAACTCGTACATATAAAAAAAAATGTATCTACATATTACATAATAACAATAAGTGACAAGTTTATTCAAGGCTGTTTAATAAATTGTCAATATTTATTGTCGAATCAGAGGTGGATAATTACAGAATTGCTTCCAAATGCTTTTGTGATAAAAGGTTTCTTTGGTTTGTTTTGATTAACTTAAGGCTAGAAAAGGCTTTTTCGCAAATATATGTACATATGTGCTTCCGAACTTGGATAAGTATCTTAAAATTTCATTTCTTATGAGTGGATACTTGGCATATTTTATTTCTGTCATATACGTAACTTACCTTAATTTATATTTATATACGTACCTATAATTAATTAGCATAGACTGTGACTTGCAATAATATTTCAGCAAAAAAAGCTCTAATTCCTATTTTTCTTATTAAAATCTGCTTTTATTTTTCTTCAAATAATTTGAAATACACTTTTGCCACACATTTTTCAATATTAACTAGAAATTTTGTTCAGTTTTTTCGTTTGTCTACAAATCGCACCCTAAATCAAAAAATTGCACAACTAAAAATTTTTTGAATCCATTCATGCATATGCGGATGATATCCAATTATATATGTCCAGCCCTCTTGAACAGGCTGTGAACTTATGCTCTAGCTTCAACCAGGATTTGTTTTCTCTAAAGTGCTGGGCTGTACAAAACGGCCTTAGTCTGAATGTCAATAAGTGTTATGTGTTACCTATTTGTAAGAAACGCGTGAAACCCTCAGATATCCCCTCCTTGTATATTGGTGAGCATGCTCTCAAAGTGGTGTCTAAAATTACTAACTTGGGATTTGTTGTTAATTCTGACCTCACGTGTACAGATCACATCAATGCAACGGTTGGAAAAGTGTACCTTACTTTGAGGAGCCTTCGAATATCTGCCCAATTCACGCCGATTACCATAAGACGAAAACTAGCTATCCAACTTATAATGCCTATAATTTGCTATGCGGAACTAGTGTACAGCAGACTAGATTCTCAGTCTGCTCATAAGTTGGATGTAGCTTTTAACCATGTCACGCGATATGTGTACGGGCTAGGGAGATTTGAACACATATCCGCTTGGAAGACTAACCTGCTGGGGTGTGAACTCGGTGAGTATTTGAAGGCAAGAAATTGCATCTTTCTTTTCAACCTCATGAATGAGAAAACGCCAAGTTATCTGTATGAGAAGCTGACATTTGCTAAATCCGCCCGAGTGCATGGCCTTATAATTCCAGAATATAACTTTCTGCCATCTGCTAGACTATTTTTCATCAACGCTATTCGTATATGGAACTCTGTTCCTACAAGTATTCGTAGTAGCGTGAACAAAAGCAATATTAAGACTGTCTTGTTGTCATACTTCCGTAATCAGTAGAGTAATATTATACACCTATATGTATGTTAAACCCCTAGATGTGCTATCTATAACTTTCCTTATCTTTTACTTTTGTATATTACTTTATTTATCTTATCTTACTACTTTCTATTCTTACTATTACATATAGTCATGATCTTTTTCTTTTTGGTCTAAGTCCTCTACCTTTTTCTTCTACTAGTTTTAAGTTATGTATCATAAATAAATTTATTACTTATAGTATTCTAAGAATCGTTGTACTACAAAAGACTTTGTTCTTATTGTACTGATAAATTATAATAAATGAAATGAAATGAAAATGAATAACGTATTTAGGGACTGCTAAATGTTAGTCTCCTCCCAGCAAAAGTCTTCTTCCTTACCCAAGGTTTTACTTCAAAGCTTCGTTTGTAAAGAAAAAGGTTTTCTTGCATTTCTTCCATTTATTTTATATTTCTTTGGGTTTTGAGTTACGTCGCTTTTCAATTCAAGAATTCAATTTTTTCACAAAAATTTTATTTTCAATTTGTTAGTGTAATTTTCAATTTCAAATGGGAAGGGCGACGCCAACGTAGCTTCATATGGGAAGGGCGAAGCTAACGTAGCTTCGCCCTTCCCATAAGAAACTCAATCACATTCATTTGAAATTTTTTATACCTGTGGGCATATGGCAGGGGAAGAAAATTTTATTTTTATATTCATTGGGCGAATTTGTATCTGTGCCTATGTCTGGGGGGAAAAACAAAAACAAATGTGATTCAAGGGCATAGGCATGAGCATCTATGTTATAAACGTAAAAAGCATAACAAAATCCATTTCGTTTCAACTTTAACAAAAAAATTTATCAAAATTTTTTTTGTTTTGATAGTTATCAAAACAATTATTTCAAAAAAATATAGTTTCAAATTTAAAAAAAAAAAATAGACTTTTCAATAATTTCGTTTTCTATGAAGAAAAAAAATTTTACATATGTATGTATGTGCATATGTACATACGTACACGAATAAAAACAAATTAAACTTTTGTTAATTTTTTTGATATTAACGAAACAAAATTATCTATATTATTAATACGCTAACATAAATTTTGTTCCATCTTCTCCGTCGAAACTACTGAACCGATTTTAAAACTAAGCACAGCATTAGAAAGATCTTGCACTCAAATATAACTGTGCCAATTTTCATGAAAATTAGTTGGAAAATGCGTCCACAATCGTCGATGGAAAATTGCCGTGTGGTTGTTGTTGCATTCTTTTGCACACAACAGAGCTGTCTCAATGCGCAAGTATATGTAGCTGACTTTGTGCCTTTTCACCAAACTTACCATGCAATTCTGAACATGTTTGGTTGAATGTGGTGTGTAGTTTCAAAGAAGTGGAAACGTAAAAAGGTAGCAAAAGCACTACAACAAAAACATAAAATCAAGGAATAAGTAGGATAAGAAAGAATAAGTAGGAAAGAAATTCAGGAAAGAAAAGAGCAGAAATAGAAATAAAGAAGTAGGTAGGAGAATTTGGAACACCAACAACATAATAGTAGCAGTGACAGTAGCAACAAACAATTATACAAAGACTATAGTTGAACTTTAGTCATAAGAAAAAATCTAGAAAAACTGTCGAGTTTCGACAGTAGGCAGCACTCTAGTGTTGATTAAAGGTTTATTGATAATTTTTGAAACGAAAAAATTTTGTTTCTGATAATTAGCAAAACAAAATAATTTTTGGATATTTTTTATTGATATTTTTTGAAACAAAATTATTTTGTTCATTTCGTTGAGCAGCCTTGATTTTATGAAAAATCTGTCATTCTCCGTTTTATTTACAAAAAAAAAAAAAAAAACAAATAAGAAAATAAAAATCTATTAAATTATTTTCCAATTGTATAAAATTTAAATTTGTTTATTTACATTTGAAGTAAAGTGAAACTGAAAAAAAGTTTCAGCGCACCCAACAGTTGGGATTTGGACGAGTTTGTGCTTTACGTAACTTCGGCGTTGCGTTACTTTTTGTTATGTGAGAAACCTCATATACATACATGCATTTTATCCAGAGATTGAATTTAACTGTTAACATTTAAAATATTTTTGTTTCTCATAGACAAAAAACAAAAAAACAGAATAATAAAAATTTCGGTCTCAACAAAAAAAATTAAATTCAGATTTTTTTGTCTTTCGGTAACAAAAATATTTTATTTTTCAAAATAAATCTCACATGTTGAGAAATATAAAAACACTTATTTGAAAAATCTTTATTGAATGTACGTAGATATGTATATATTTTTTTGTTTCTTGCTCAAATTTTTTCTGTTGAAAATAAATATCAGTGAATAACAGAAAAATTCAAGAAATAAGGTTTTTTCTCAGACAAAAATAATTATTTTTTTTTGTCTTTGGATTTTTGTTTTTCAAAGATTGTTAGAGTTTTTGTCTAAGATTTTTTGTTGTTTTCAAAACCTTTGAAATTGTTAACAATTATTTTCAATGTCTGATTTTATCCCAGCTGTCACGCAGAAAGTGTCACGTAGATAGGTAGGAAAAGGAATGAGCGTCCTTGTGTAACTATGGTAACAAGAAAAGTGGTGACATATTTTTAGACAACCACTCTCTCTGTTATTAAAATTTACCTTCAAGAATGCGCTGGCTTTCGAATACGAAAATAAAATGTAACGCATAACAAAGGTTCCAATTTGCTGGAAAATTAATTGGTTCTCGAATTGTATAAGAAACTTTTACACAATCGTTATTCTGGATGGGACTTGAAAAGGCAATGCGTTTTCCAATCTTTTACGAATTATTTCTTTATTATAATGTTTTTTTTTGACCAGTCTTCTTTTTAATTGTTGTTTTTTTTTTTATCAATTTTCGCCATCTCTTGTTAAGTTTGATTTGGTTATAAGCCGGTTTCGGCGATGTGCCATCTTCAATATCTCCAGTACACGGTTTATAAGCAAATCAAATTCATTCCACAATACAACTTTTACAAATTTTTAACCCAAGCCTGGGGTATAATAGACCTAATGGTCGCATTACAAGCCTCAAGTAAATCTAACTATCTAATCTAACCCCAATGGTAGTGCTTATTGGTTATACGAGTAGGCCAAATGTATGATTAAGCATTGGCATTGTCTTGTCATTATTAAAGCGGGGTGTGATGATTTAGTTGGTTAAGACTTTAGTTGGATTTATTTGCTTGGGTGCGTAGCCTAAGATGTTTAGCTTAAGCGTAGATATATATATATATATATATGGATATGGACACAATTAAACAAAAGAAAGACACATTGCGGGGATTCCATGCGTAGCTGAAGTGAAAATGCTGCTTCCAGTATTAAAAAACTTGGCAATTGTTGCTAAAAGCAATGTATTCCACAATAAACTGCCTTAAAATCTACTTTGATTTACTCTATTATAGCGCATTACCTATTCTTTCTACAATTCTCAGAATGTTTAAGAAAGAGTTTTCAGGCAATGAACTCAGCGTGTTTGTCTTATAGAAAATGAGCTGTTTTATACCGGAAAACTTCGGTGTCACAGCACTCAAGCTAGAAGTACTTATGAGGCAAGGCATGCGTACTCTAAATTGAATAGCCCTTGGCGCTCCATAAACGAAACTCTGTAAGGTCTTTCTGTTTTGATTTAGGTATTTACAGTCTTTCAGATATGGCATTTTTCGTTTCAATTTGCTCAAGCCAAGAGAAGCGAAGCGTTTAGAACTATAAATGGACTCCGTGTCTATTCAACAGGAGTTATAACTTCTAACATACTTTATCGTCTAGCGATTTGCTACATGCATGGAATTAACCTTTGAAATGCTTTTAAGATGTTTCAATTCAATAAATTTAGTTAAATGCTTTATACCCATATAAGAATGCTAGTTAGTCTACGGCATATAAAAGCAATTAAGTTCAGCTATGGCTTTGTTAAAGCTAGAATGAGTAAAGTCATTCGGCGTAACGGACTTACTAAATGGCTATGTCAGCGAGTAATGAAGATAATTAATACATACATACATACATACATACATACATACATCTATATATGTATGTAGGTAGATGGCTAGTAAAAGAAGCCAACGTCCACAATTGGATATGTTCAGAATACAAACCCAATTAGGTCAACAAAAGCCAACTCAATTGTCAATAAAAGTTAAGCAAATTAATTGGGCCATAAAATACTCACAGAAAAAAAAAACACACACACAACTTAAAGTGGAATATGGGAATAAACAAAGAAATAAATACAATTGATCAGGCCAATGCAGTATAACTTAGAAAGTGTCAATTGTTTTTTTTTTCGCTTGCTGGTGATAACTTGCTGGATAGGAAATATTGGAAGAATGAAAGAGGCTAATTGAACGGAAAAATTTTTTGATTAATTTTTGGAAGAAAAACTCTGTTCATAATACGCACAAATTGATGAAAAAGAAGCAGGTTTGCAGAAGAAAATGTATAAGAAAATAGAAGAAAAGTTGGGAAAATAAATTCTTCACGAGAATAGCGGAGAGAAGCGGGTGGAAGAACTTGGGTTATACCGACCCCACACAGAGCCAAAAAGTTCACCTATAATCAAAGAGACTGCCATCTAAAAAAGCTATTTGGCCAAGGAGAGCGAGAGGAGACAAAATTGAAGAAATTTTTGCTAGAAAATCTTCTAGATTTTAGCTTGAATTTCTTCTTAAATTTATTGAAAACGATACCGCCTGAAAACGAGGAGATAACTTCCTATTTATTAATTTTTTATGTCATTTTGTCAAAAAAATTAAATTGTTAGAAGAAATCTGCTTGTTTTTACTATGAGAAAATGTTTATAAAGCAAATCAATAAGGACATCCTCTAATTTTTACTAGGACCTTTTTGAATTTATTAAAAAGGAAAACTTTTTATTTTTAAAAGAGCCCTTATTAATTAAAATTTTGCTATAAACGTCTTAACGTACGTACATGTATGGATATACTCGTACATACTAGAAATATGCATAACAGTTATTGCATCAGCCACTTTTTTTGTATGTGTGCAATAACATGTTCAAGAAATTAAAAGGGAGAACTTTTTATTTTTAAAAGACCTCTTATGTGTTTCCTCCGTTCGTCAATTTCGCTACTCCTTTGCACATTTCTACAATTCTCAAACGATTAGTGAAGCACTTGGTATAAAGAGTTTATTATGTCCATCTGCACTTATATGAAATGAAATGTTGCCCTTTGTCTGAATAAGTCCTAGGAAAGTACTAGTTGACTAATTAGGTTTTCCGATGAAAATCAAGATTCTCTTCTTAATAATATTAAACAGGGTTTCTTCTTAATTTTACAGGTTATTTGCTAAATTTATGTGAAAAGGTTTCCATATTTATTCTAGGAGTCATCTTCTTAATTTTATATAAGAGGTTTTCATCTTAGTTTTATAGGTCATCCATTAAATTTTACTGAAAATGATTTCATCTAAAATCCACGGGTTATCTTCTTAATAATATTGAAAAGATTTTCATATTAGTTTTACAGATTATCTACTTAGTTTTATTAAAATGAGATATCCAGTCATAATAAGACGGGCATCTTATTGGAGAGAAAGCGTAGAGAAATCCGCTAAACTTTGTTCTGATTTACAGGGCATTTTAGGTGGTCTTGTGGCTCTGTGCAACACACTGCAACTTTACATGGACGGCACCAAACTGAACAATAAAATTGGAAGCAGGGACCCATAATAATAACACTGCTCTACAGCCAAAAAATACTCTGAACGCGACCATCCTATTTATATGTAAAATCGGTCGCTGATTCCGAAAATCGGGCTCATTTTTAATTCTATGGGAAGGTTTTTGAGATATCGGCAATTTACCGTTATTTGGCCAATGGCTCCACTTAATCCTGTATACCTTTTTAACGCAGTGAGCTATCTTCCTTGGAGTGACACTCAACGAAAGAAAATTAAATATCCTTTTCATCTCTGCTACAACATTTTTCTGTAACTCTTATAGTTTCTGAAATATTGACGATTCAATTTGAATTTTTTCGATTTTTTACGATTTTTTGAAGAAAAAATTGACTTTGACCTTTACGTGAAGCTCCATTCTATTGGGAAAAAGATAAGCTATCAACGAAGAAAATCCATGGTAAAATAGAAAAGTTATAGGCGATCAAGTAAATACATCCAAGTCGCGCAATGCCTCTGCACGGGTATATTCTATGCATGTTATACCAATACCTACACATCTGCAGTAGCAGCACATTGGCAGCGCAGTAGATAAAAGCCCATTTACGGGTATAACATGCATAGAATATACCCGTGCAGAGGCATTGCGCGAGTTGGATGTATTTACTTGATCGCCTATAACTTTTCCATTTTACCATGGATTTTCTTCGTTGATAGCTTATATTTTTCCCAATAGAATGGAGCTTCATGTAAAGGAGTAAAACCGAAGGTGAAGACATTGGTTTAAAAGATATTGCCTGACAAATTCAATTTTTTCTTCAAAAAATCGTAAAAAATCGAAAAAATTCAAATTGAATCGTCAATATTTCAGAAACTATAAGAGTTACAGAAAAATGTTATAGCAGCGATGAAAAGTAAATTTAATTTTCTTTCGTTGAGTGTCACTCCAAGGAAGATAGCTCACTGCGTTAAAAAGGTATACAGGATTAAGTGGAGCCAGTGGCCAAATAACGGTAAATTGTCGATATCTCAAAAACCTTCCCATAGAATTAAAAATGAGCCCGATTTTCGGAATCAGCGACCGATTTTACATATAGATAGGATGGTCACGTCCAAAGTACAGACAAAAAATTTCATTTTGTGATCCAGTGTAATTATTCGTTATATTTTCAGTGAAAAAATCAAATACTTGCAAACATCGTAGAACAGTATTGAGTTTGAGTGTGTGCATGTCTGAAAGAGCACTATCCGAATCCACTATGATCGAAAAATTTTAAGCGATATCCATAAAAATCAAAAATAATCATTATTTATTGAGTTTTATTTTTTTGATCAAAAATAAAACTTATTCCTTGAGTGATATATTTGTCGCTCAGAAATAATAATTATTTTTTGAGTTTTATTTTTTTGATCGAAAATAACATTTATTCCTTGAGTGGTATATTTATCGCTCAGAAATAATCATTACTCTTTGAGTTTTATTTTTTTGCTTAGGTCGAAAAACTCAAATTTTCCCTGAAGTGCTCTGGAACATAATTACTAAAAAATGCCCATTGATATAACTTCGTGAATGAGTGATATTTTTGATAAGTGTTATTTTCTATGCCATGGTCCTGCATTGTCGTTGGATAGGTATCGCTTCTTTCATAGACTCTTCTTCGGGTGTTTGGCGGAGTTGGAAAATTCAAAGATTCTAGATTTTCTGCGCTTTATCCGGCAAATGCGCTGGTTTAGCTTCAAGGACATGTAATCTCAACTTATTTTAAACCTATTTTGCGAAGAGCGTTTTTAAGGGATCTAGGGCTCCCGTGTGGTATCACAACTGGACAATTCGGCCTATGTGTGCCGCCGGTTTCATGAATAGCGGCGGCAGCCACTTCAACCTAACCTAAACTATATTCGTCTGTTCTCTGCCTTGTTTTCGACTTGTTCACTGCTGGGCTTCGTCTTGTTTCTGTTTAATAGTGCTGGAAGCGATATCGATATAATATCGATTCATCGATGTTTTTGAACTTTTTCGATATATCGATATTTTTTTTCCGATATTCGATATATCGACGGTCATGGATCCATCACTGATAAACGCGGAAAGAAGCTGGTAAAAGGCAGCATTGCCGTTTTGTGGGTAATTCCCCAAATTTGGAGATTTTTTAAAAATTTGATTCCTATGTAGAAATTCCTGTGTTTAAAAGTAATGTAAATACGAACATTTTTTTTTTTAATGTTCATTGTAGAATTGCAAAATCAAGAAAAAACATTTTAAATTTAAAAATTTTTATTTCTGTTTTAAGCACTATGAGATTTTGAACCAAAAACTTATGTTTTTTTTCCATTCATTTTTATTTTTAATTTAAACATTTTCTTTTTAAATCCCAAATACATTTTAATTCCAAAAATTTCATATTTAATTTAAAAAATTGCATTTTTAAAATAAAATGACTTGGTTGAAAACGTGCATTATAAAAATAAAAATTTTATTTTTGATTTATTTTCTCTGAGTGTAAAAGGTATTTAGAATGCGTTATTAATTTGTCTATTTCAAACCTTTACCTTTAACCTGGTTTTTTAAATAACTTAAATGCGAAATATTTCAGTGAACCACTGTAATTGATACCTACTCTTTCTGGCTGGAACAGAATTTACCTTTTTTTTTTTTTTTTTTTGATTATTGAATTCCTTTTTCAAAAAAGATTTCTTTTGATAATAAATTGAAATATTTAGTTTAAATGTTTATTTAGTTAATTTTTAGAGTAATATAAATGACTGTCACTCTCGTTCAATTCAGGGCACAATAATGAATGCAGACATTTCGAAAAATAAAGCTGTTATATGTATATAGATATGTTAAATTAAGGTTTATATAAAGTAGAGCTCTCGATTTTTTTTGAACATTTTCGAGTAGCCCGAAAAAATGCTGTTCAAATTCTCGAACACTTGTTTGTTTGTTTATCACCCGTATGTTTGCACGGGCATTTGAACAATGCGGGCATTTGAAGTTTGTATTTTTAGTTTGTTTATTTTTTTTGTTGTCTTCATATGTATATTTTTTAGTTTTGTTTTCCTGATACTATTTTTTTTTGTCTGTAAGCTCGAGTGCTCGAATGTTTGTACGGGCATTTGAACAACAAACGAGCCTCAGACAAATTCGATCTTTTCAAATTGTTCGATACCCGGGTATCTAGAGCTCTAATATAAAGGTCGATATATCGATAATATCGATGTTTTTTCTCAAAAATATCGAAAATATCGGTACTCGTAAACATCGATGTTTTTCCAGCACTACTGTTTAAGTTAAGGTTTATGTTCTTGGAGCTTTTTCTCTGCCCACCATTTTCTGTACACCATTTTGCTTAGAAGAATCATTTCTTCTACTTTTCGATTTATTCCATTTGAGAGCATGGAAGAGCTCCTAATTAATAATCAAATAGAGTGGATTTCTGAAACATATGTATATACAGACAGCAATATTCTCACCTGTAACTCCATGTAGCGTAAAACTTTAACTGAAAGTGTTGAGTATGAAAGTTTCTATATAAAAGAATCAACAGAGAATAGATATTGAAAAAAAAAATCAAACAATACAAAAAATACCATGGAAAAAAACAATTCTTTTCAGTTGTACAGATATGTCCTGCATTTGTTTTGCTGTAAAAGCTGTGCCTTGAACACAGCGAAATGTGGAATATAAAATAAAGTCCAGCATAAAAACAACACAAGCAAATACAAGTTTACATATACACACCTGTGTATGAGTTGGACCAGAAATTGTATGTATGTACATACCCTGCAGGGAACTCAATAACTAGTGATTAAAATTTCTAGTTCCGAACTAGCGAAAGGTGTCAAAAGAGAACTGGATCAATTGTAGTTAAACCCCCAACAGTTCAGAAGGAGTGAATTGAGTGACTATTATAAGACATAATTTGATTTGTATGCAATTTCGATATGACAAAAATTCTATGAAAATTTTTCGTTCGTTTAATTGCCGTCGGCTTTGTACATTTCTGCAATTCTCAGATGTTTAGTGAAGCATTTTACATAAAGAGTTTTCTATTTGCATCTTGTATGAAATGAAATGTTCCCCTAATTATGCTTTTTCGATCCCTCAGGCTTATTTTTAATTTTTTTTATTTTATTACTTTTTAAATCAGGGCTGCTCAACGCCAGAGCTGGGCGATAAGGATTACATGTGCAATCGATTACACATAGGATTACGATTACATTAATCGTAATTTCAAGTTTTTTACGATTACGATTACAGTAATTCTTATTTTTGTAACGACAATTACGATTACAGTAATCGTAATTTCAAGTTTCTTACGATTACGATTACAGTAATCGTAATTTTTGTAACGACGATTACGATTACAGTAATTGTAATTTCAAGTTTTTGACGATTACGATTACAGTAATCCTTATTTTCTGTAATCTTAAATTACAAAATTTAAGAATTACATGTAAAAAAATATTAAAATTGCTTTTTGATACTAAACGGTGTAGGGAGGAAAATATGCTTGGCTCTGAAAGAAGTGCTAAAAACTACAAATAATTATGTAAAGCTTGCAATTTCACACATATTATATACATTTTGAAATATTTGCGGTTGAGATAGCAGCTTTTAGTGGGCTGGAGACAATGGCCTCGTGCATAAAAATCGATCTGTAGCTCACACTAATTTTCTTAGTAAAATGTGGATTTTGCATGTATAAAAAATATGTATTACAATTGCTAGATTTTACTAAACAAATTACTTAGGTTTATCTCATAACAAAATTAAAAAGTAATAAAACTCCACTCCTCAAAAGTTGGAAGATGTAAATGACCATAACTATGAAAAGCCAATATTAGATGAAGATTTTTTTGACTTCGGCGGTAAATACCTAACTACATATCTATGTAACAACTTAATATATATTTTATTTAAAACTCAATATACTTTTAGAAAACACTGATTTACCTAAAGTGCTTCCTGGTAGTTGCTCAAACATTATAGCAGAAGAATTTTTTAAATATTATAATAGTATAGTATAGTATAGTTTTAAATATATTAATAGTATTTCTTGGAAAACGATGTTGGGTAAGTATATCACTGTTTTTTACACATTGTAATCCCAGAAAACGAGAACAGTAATCGTAATTTCAAGTTTCATACGATTACGATTACAGTAATTCTTATTTTTGTAACGACGATTACGATTACAGTAATCGTAATTTCAAGTTTCTTACGATTACGATTACAGTAATCGTAATTTTTTTAACGACGATTACGATTACAGTAATCGTAATTTCAAAATTTCTAAGATTACTATTACTGTAATCGTAATCATCTTGTAATCGTAATCCTTATCGCCCAGCTCTGCTCAACGCCCTCGTATTAAAAGTACAAAACTCAATACATCTACAAATTTTGTATATGCACAGAAAATTTGTTTTCCTCATTTAAATTTTTTTATGAATTCCAATAAAATATTATTTTAAACTTTATTTTCAAATAGTAGTATCACATACATACAATTTTTTTTTTATTTTTTATATGAAAATTTCTTGAATACTAATTTTTTACAGTGCTTTCATTTTTTGATTTTTTTTCATTACACATTTGTTATTGTAAATTTCGATTTCTTACGGCAGTGCTCGAGCTCCTGTACAAAGTGCCTTTGCTCTGCACATTCAATATGAATCATAGGCACATACATATAAAATCTTTTTATATCTGAGTGCTTATGGGAGTGCAAAGAAAATTTTATTTCATATTTGAGGTGAAAAATGTATCTGTGCCTATGATTCGGAACAAAACAAAAACAATTGTGCTTTGAGTGCCTATGAGGTGAGCAGCCCTGTTTTAAACATTATTGTAAATTTTTATTAAGTAAATAAATAAATAAAAAAATATTAGTTAAAAAAATTTTTTTTTAATTATTATCCACCTTGAAACCGACAGGATTCGAACCCGCGCCCCTCAGACTGAAAGGCGCATGCGTTAGCCAGTCGGCCATCACGCCACTTGCATGAAGTGTGTCAAAGGCAGATGTAAAACTATAGAAATTGTAGTTACTTGTAGCTAGTTCAGAACTATCGAAATTGTGACAATAAACGAACTAGTGTAAACTGTAGAATTTAGTACTAGTTCGGTACTATAGAATATGTAGTGCAGAGAGTGACAATTGACACAGCCTAGGTCATCGCCGTGTTAAATTCGCCAGTTGGTAACATGCAAAAGAGATTTAGCTCGCACTAGTAGTGTCGAAAAATGCACTAGAAGCGACCTAGTTCGGAAGTAGAGATTTTCCTACAGGGTACTTACATATGTATGTATGTTTGTATATAAAAACAAAGGAAAACTAAAAACGACACAGTTGCGGAAAAAAAGAAATGGTAATTCAATACGAGTTAGGAATCTTTTTCTTTATACATGTTGAATTTTATAAACAAGTAGGCATACTTCCAGCAAACTTATTCCTAAAAAAAGCTTAGAAAACTTTAAAAAAAAAAAAAAGAAAATCAAGGACGAATGAAACAGAAGCATATGCAAGCAAGAGCCTCACAGCTGAAGCGACTAATAAAATGAATTTCTTAAATTGCTTCACAGAAAACGTACATACAACACAACTTGTTACTCTGCTAGAATATGAGCTAAATAATAAAGTGACCGTTACATAAAAACACTAACAAACAATAGACAACAAAACAATGCCTGTTGTCTCATTATGCATTCAATAAACGGAAACGTAGAGTTGCTGTTTGAATTGGTTTTTTGGAATAAAAGAAAGTATTGGAGATAAAGTGGCACTAAGAATAGCCGTAGCACGTAGCACAAGAACGTGTGCAGGTTTATACTAATGTAGATGCATATGAACATACATATATGTACTACACATATGTATATATCAGTAGCGGGTGCTTCATTCAAGCCGAAAAGCCCGGCTTGCCTAAATATTTTCGTTCATTTCATTTTAAGAATTTCTTACATGCAAACGTAAATATCAAATGTCAGACGGTGAAGGCATTGATTTTGATATTTGGCGACTGTTGATTTTGAATAATATCAAAATCAGACAAAATAATAATTTTAAAAATCACCGAAAATCAAACACCCATCTTTTAGATAATTTTCTTATAGAACTGCATATAATAAGCAAATACACTTGCTACTGCTTAAAATTCAAGCCTTAAATTGCTGACGCATCGGTAGTTCTAAGGAAACTAAAAATATCTCTGAACTTTCGTGTGAGATTCAGAGTTTTGTCTATAATTTTGGCGTCGTAAATGATTCTAATAATAACTTCTTCTCCGCTTTTTTGGGTAATTCACGTTCTGATTAGGAAGAACTTGAATTTACTTTTGATTGTTGATGTGCTGACTAAAAGTAAAAGCTAAAACAACAAAAGTCATATACATATCTTCATACACGGAAAGAAATTTGTATACTTGATTCAAGAAAAATGCTTTCTTGAATTCAGTTGAGAAAATTTTTTAGAGAAATAAGAAATATTGACTTAATTATTACTACGATTAATAAATTGAATTTTCCAAAAATGAGCCAAGAATTTTTTCTTATTTAACACTAACAAAATCTATAAAAAAAATTGTTGAAAAAAAATTTTAAATAAATAAGAAAATCGCTTTACTAATATCAAGAAGAATTTAAGAAAATTTAGATACAATGAATTGTAACAGCAAACTACGGCAAAAAAAAAAATTTAAAATAAAAGAAAGCATTTTCTTGAGTGAAGAAAAATATTTCTTGGTGAAATTGAAAATAAATAAGAAAACGGTCTGTTACTGCTGAATTTGCATTGCCAAATTTACTTGCAATTTTTTCATTTGCCATCCGATTTGCATATTTCTGCAATTCTCAGGTTGTTAATGAAGCATATTGTATAAGGAGTTCACTATTTGTATATTGATCTTTACTTAACCCGAATAACCCTGAAGCTTGTTTGCAAAGATATTGTGCTGAATTTTTGAGGATTGATCATTAGGACCATGAATAAGATGCATACAAAAATTGACATCGGTAAGTGTCCTGGATCCTGAGATATGTCCTGTTGCCATATGGCAACGCCAGGGCTGGTAGGGTACAGGTTTTTTTTCTAGAAAAATGTATTGAAAATTCATATTTTTTGGGCGGTTTTGACCAAAATGAAGAACTGAAAGACTTTTACAATGATGAAAATTTTATTTTTAGTGATTTTTCATAAATAAAATACTAATGTAATATATAGTATGGCTTGAAATGCTTCAAATAGTTCCCAACGTTGTGTTTGTTGCAGTGCGTTCGAACTATTGAACTGCATTCATCGCCGGCACATCTTCGTTTTTTATCAATAGGCGCAACGATTCAATTATAGCACATTGTGGTTTCCAGACTGCCACTGCATTTGCGTTTGGCGCTTTTGACTTGAATAACATCCAGATCCAAGGTTTCAATCGCGCCTTCCAATCTGTCTACACGATCGCCACTGGCAAATTCAATTTTGCTCGAAGTTGTCCAGTAAATAAATTGTCAGGTATGTCCCGTAATCATCATAGCTTGCATTATCTTCAACGCTGCTTGCGCATTCTTCCGGTGGTTCTATGAATATACTAACTACCTGTTGATCTCCGAACCAAAGTCTTCTAGATAGTCTAGGATATACTTCAGCGATAGATTTATATACGAGATAATCAATTGATTTCAGTAAAAAACCATATATAATACCATAAACAACGGCAAATGGCCGGAAAATTTTTCAAATCTATCAGAAAAAAACCTGTACCCTATCGACCCTGGCGTTGCCATATGGCAACATGAGCAAAACGCAGCAAAAAAAAAAACATCTCGAGCTAATTTTTTTACACTACTTATTTTCTTTTCATGAATTATGACTAAAAACCTTTTCAAACGATGCAACTCGATGGTGTTTTTGCTTTTTTTTAATAAATTATAGTCACTTACTTATTACGTCTGCAGATTTTTTGTGATTTTTTTCACTTCTTTTGCTTCACTCAACTTCACAATGTTATAACTATGAAATTTTTCACTCAAATTTTATGTTCTGTGCAACAAGTGTTAGCGCCGATATTTCTGCGTCATAACGGTTATTGCACACCCTTTTAACTTAGTTCATTCAGTTTTTACAGACTTTCAAAAGAACCTCTCATTGCGTTGCCATATGGCAACGCCAGGGTTATTCGGGTTAATGTAAGTAAATGTTTTCTTATTTATGTATTTGAAATCCAATTTAATTGAAGCAATAAAATATTTTCTGTGAATTTTTTATATGAGCTATTGGTTATGGATCCATTTCGGAGACCACCACATCCCCTCATCAGACTTCTTCAGGCGGCCTCAACCGAGAATCGAACTTAAGTCTTTTCGATTGGTAATCCAATGACAATCCCATTGAGCTACCACCGCCGTCAACGGTCATGTAACAACATACGAAAATATTTTCTTATTTACTTAAAATTCAATTTTGCTTGAAGCGAGAAAATGTTTTATTATTAATTTAAAAGCCAATTTTCTTGGATTTTCTTGATATTAAGAAATTATTTTCTAAGTTCAAAATCAAATCTAAGCTTTCTTTTCTCGGCATTGATTCTAGTAAAAACTTCTTTCCGTGTATTATACATTGCATATCAAAATTTAAATTTTTTTCATCATTAATTTTCTCGATTTATTCCAATGCATTGAGATTCATACCGTACGAATATAAACAACAAACCAAATATGGAAAACGAATTTAATAAATGTAAATGACGGAACCGAAATCAGACATTCAAATAATACAGCAAAGAAAATTACATAAATCGCTAATTGCTATACTTCATACATAGGCTTGCGCAGCCAATTTATGCTAGGTCCGCCAATGATATATATATTTAGTAGCTGTTGCTTACATTTCCTTGCACTTTGTTGAAGTGGTATGTGGCAATTGTATAAAAGGCAATCATGCTGAAATTCAAGCCAATTGTGTGGGCTGTTGTTGCGTTGTTATGCAATAAAATTAGATATTATCTAGATAATTTGCAACGCGAGATTTGAGTGATAAGAAGGTGGAAAAGCAAAAAAAAAAACAAAAAAAAAAAACAAAAAAAAAGAACACGAAAGAGATTAAATGTTGCGACTTAAACTAAGAGGAGTTTCTGGAAAAATGTTTGCTGGAAAATTTCACTAGGCGCATGCTCAAACTAAATTTTCATACAAAGAAGTAAATAGGAAGAAGGAAATAGGATAGATATAAAAAAAAAAATAAAATAGAACGCCGTAAAATATGCAAGAAATTTAAAAAATTTCCTATTTACGTTTGCACAGCTATCACAATCACCGCTAACAATACAATCTACACGCAAGTTATATCCATATATCGCTAGCTTAGAG